>JMSH01000063.1:0-145317 GCA_000712465.1 Huntiella moniliformis
TTTCGGGAGGATTCGCACCGTACCGGTTTTCTTTTGAGCAAAATGCTGGTTCTACTTCGGGAGTTTGCCATCGGACTCGGTGAAATGGAGATTCGATTCACAGCTACGTCATAATGGAGTGTGTGAAAATTTTGCGTTCCTTTAGTTAAAATTTTCTAGAGGGCAGAATGACAGACGAAGAATACATTCCAAGCTTAATAGACATAGAAATCATTCACTCGAGATCATATTTCACAAAAAGAACAAGAATCTAAACATTGAACCATTGGTATAATACCTGGTGACGCACTATAGCTGAACTGTCGCAATAAAGCGACCTTGACGTAAAAAACAGAGTGATAAAGAGCAAAACATACTCGAACCCCCCCCCTAAAAGTTCGTAGGAGGGTAATCGTCGTCCATAAAGAATGCCGGGAAATCGGGTCCCAGAATCTCCGTTGCAGCATTCTCACCAGCCGGAAGCAAGGAGAAATGACGAGTCACACCCGTTTCTGGCTGACCAGGCCGGAAGCGTGGATAAGAAAGAGACTTTCCGTATCCCGGAGCTTCTACCTGCAAGATGCTACGCTCGTCTCCGAACGAGAGCCCATCGTACACATTGCACCATGTGGGATGTTCCACGGCTAAGATTGAACGTACGAAGGGCAGCACGCTTGGGTCGCACTTGGTCGACTCACCAAGACTTGTCGGCACAAGGAGGACGTGCTTTAGATTTGGCAATGACTTAAGAAACAGTCCGATGGCTGGGTCAGTCGGGCTCTCGTTATTAGAGTCGCGGAAGTAAAACATGTATGAGAACGTGACCGAAGTAATGCTCTCACAACCCCAAAATGGTGTGTTACGAACCTGCTCCATAGACCAACTGGTCCGACGCGGGTCAGCCCCGAAGGTGATGTGCCGCAAGATGTTAGATCTCGCCGAAGTAAAAAGTCCCTGCATGACAGGCGAATGTCTGAATTCCAGGGTGTTAAGAAGCAGCGGACCAACCGCTTCCACTTGTGCCAATGGGTCTTCAGGCATGACCCATGGCCCCGAAGCCTCGACGGGAGGTGATAGCGAGTGAATCGCCAATTTGTGCAATAGGTTGTTGTCTAAGATACACTCAGTCTCGCTTTGCCAGTCATCGGCAACAGCCTGCATGAAGACTTTGACGGTGTCCAAGGTGTTCACCACAAACGACGGATCGTCCATCTCCAATGCCCAGATGCGTGCGTCGAGGATGAACGTCTGCAACTTGGGCAAAGGAGAATCGCCAATCATTTGCTTGGCGCATGTGTGGAAGTACGATAGCCACAGATGTTGCAGCTTGGGGGCTACCTTGGTGACAGAAAGATTCGTCTACACACAGGAGAGTTAGCATATGATGGCAGTAACAAGATGTTAGGGACTATCAACGACTTACTTGCGTTCTACGAAAATCGATGTTTGGCATTGCTGCCGCATCGAGAATCAGATTCTCCAACACAGGGAACACGTTTCCTTGTTGACTTAAAGCTGAATCAAAGTTCATCAGATGCAGCGTTCTCAGGGTACTGGCACTGCTTTGCAGCATTCTAGTTGGAAGCCAGCCACCCCGAGTCGGGCTAGATCTCGGCTCTTCAGTATCCTGCACGTGTAGGTTCTCGTTGTGAGGGCACAGCAGACGAAGATGCTGGAGACGAAAACTGCTGGCGGAGTCGGGGTTCGAACAATGGCAAGATTCCCCGTGCTTGGGCTCCTCATCTTGGCCTTGCGGCCGATAAGAAATAGCAGCATGGGTCAAATGATGCGCGATGCCCTCCATGAAGGCAAAACGACATGGGAAACGATCTATTGGCTCGTGTAGGTACAGGTGGGTAACCTTTCCTTTACTGTACCCCAAGAGCCGATCAAATATATCGGTGTCTGGGTGGAAAGCCTTCGTCATAAGACTGAGCTTCTTCCAGAAAGAGGACTGGCTCAAAAGCCAGTTGCGCCAAACGGAGTTGACCCCGATCATCCGTCTAGGGTGTATTAGTTTCAATTGCAAATCACAGGAAGATAGAGTACTTACAGTCTATCCATGGTGGTGGTTGCGCCGACTAGTGCGTAGACGATGTCGACCGGAAGACAAAAGGGATCAATGGTTTGAAGACCACGCTTGCATGGAGCGACCGGGTGGTTCGCACGCGCGATCTTGTCGAGAAATTTGGTGGAGTACTGAGCCCCTTGATCCAACAGATTTGTAAAGCACTATGTCGACAGAGAGAACAAGTTAGCATACGTTTTGCGAAGCTCAAGATGTTATTAACATACTGAGAAGATATCCTTGGCCGTTTGGTGTGTAAGCTCAGCCATGGCCACACCATGGTTAAGAACCATCTTCATTCCCTTCTCATTCCCACCAAAGCGCATGACGGCCGCAAGGCGGAGGTAGCCAAGTAACTGGTCCGGAGACAGTTCTATAGCCCACAAGCTTGTGATTATTGCGTTTTGGAGATCACCAGTCTGCAGAGCAATGGCACACAATCTAGTGAGTGCATCAAAGTGGTCAACCGAAGTACAGCGAGGGTACCGGCCAGAAGCCTCACACACGCATAAATCAGGATTTTGTGCGTCTGCGTAGAGTTGTCCCACAGGACCCGCGATACTGTGCGACCAGTTGCGACAAAGACAAGGTAGCCGAGCTCTCTCGTCAGAGCCACGATTGCATCCGCACTCATAGCATATCTAAACAACATGTTAGCAAAAACGTGTGCGGCTCATTTCGGGTCAGGCGACATACGGCGTGGAGCTGGGATACGATCGAAGCTAAGTTTTTATGGGCCGTTAACTCCAAAGACAGGTCGATCGCATCTCTGGCGACGACAGAACCATTCTTGGCCTGCCACTCCTGCGCCTTGTCATAGGAGGCGAGAACGGTGGCCTTCAGGGAGGCCAAAGGTACCGAGAGATTCAACATAGAACTCATGTTCAATGAGATCTATAAGCTGATAGAAGTGGGTCGCCGATTCGCAAGATGTATTGTAAGTAACACGATGAAGTATTAGACAACAGACAAAGTGAACAAGAAATAGATGGCAGTTGCATTCTGAGATGGGAGACATCATGACTTCGAGAGAATAGCGTAAGAAGGCGACACTATTTATACCGGTGAACATGTCGACATGTCTGGCTTGAAGTGGCATTATTGAGTTACTAAAATTCATCTTTTTCGGGGTTATTTTGACTTGTCTCAGTGAAGGTTAACCTTTTGTATATAATTACGTATTAAGCTGCGACTGAAGACAGATGGCGAAAAAGTTTACATTTAGTGCGTACAAGTCACTCAGTGAGACAGAGGTGTGAATTCTATGATAAAGTCCCTGAGAAATTTCGGTAGTTTTGCATCCTAACCAATCCCGCACTGGATCTAAAATGATTTGCCTAGATTGCCGAGGAGGTTATCGGGAAAGAAGTGGCGACCCTTTTGACAAGCCGGACCATTCTATCATACGAGGATGACTTAGATCCAGTGATGTAACTGACCAAGCAAAGAACTGCTCCGTGTTTAGGTCACTCTTGAGGAGGCCCCAGTAGTAGCAATCTGGTCTCACCATGGGCCTAAACGCCTATAGTTGGCGGTCTAAAAACAGACGTCGACAGTCCCGTGGCTGTATCGTCAGGTGTTAATTAGTTGAGTTGGACTAGGCCGGTTGTGGTGGGATCCGTGGAGAAACCTCGACCAGTAGGACTTTCGATGCGTGCACTTCGTGAATCATGGATCGACTGCGTCGTTGAGTGTGGAGTGGCCGCCATGATGCTCTCTGAGTCGCGGCTCGTCTTCGGTACAAACTCAAATTTGTAGTGCTGAAATCGCTGGCACCGGCCACAAAAACCCTTGCCCCAACTTAGGCAATCGATAAGAAGGCATTGGGTTCATGCCCTATGAACATGAATTCAACTCAATTCGTTTGCCCGGGAGGCAAGGTCTGACATCAATGGGACGGCTCGTTTCTTGGCATCGTTTAAACTGTTGTCTGAACGCGGATGTGATACCAGCTGGGGGCGCTCGGTCTCTCGTCGAACTAGACCTCGGTAGGATCATCCAGTTTTGCATCACTAGAAACCGGTGGAATCAGGTTCGAAGGAGAACATTTCCCATCTAAGGATTCCGTAATGGGTTCACATCCAATGCGTTGTGGCAAAGAGCGACGAACTATATTCTTTCTCGTAGTTAGAGCTTGTCCTATTGCGGCTAAGGATGACAGCTCTAAAATATTTAGCGACTCAATTGGACTGACCGGGATAAGTTAGTGAGCTGTCTTGGATTTCACCTAGCTTGGTTGTCTACTCTGTTTCCTAGTTAGGAAATGGCCTCGTAGCTTGTGGGAGCCCTAGTTTGCGAGCAGAACAAATATTGGGGTACAGCTTCAGTGAATTCTATGGCGAAGATGCGGTGTCAATTACGCGCGTAATGGAATGGACAATCGAATATCCGCTAAATTACATCGATGCAAACTACAACCCCCATAGTATCGCATGTCCAAGTAATCTGGGACGTTGCGAAGCCCCGATTGTCAGAGAGTTAGATTGTTACCTAATATCTACAACTCCTTATCCGTGAAACCCAGAGGTAACTATCCCAATGGAAGAAACAGAAACCAATAGTTACTCCCATTGTCTTGGTGGCCACCCGCTAACTCACATGCAGACTGAACTCGAAATAAATTAGTTCTTAGCAGGAGTCTGGCCTTCATTCAGTTAAGTCATGATTCCGTCATTCCTTCGATTGAAAAATTGGATGACGGGGGCATGTTTATATACTATTGTAAGATTGTTTTTCGCCCGACAGTTCCATCCTTGTGCACTTTAGATAAACCGAAGATGCTGAGCTTTACGACTCATGTGATTCTTGCGTCATATTAGTGTAGCCATCGCATCCTTAAGGTCTCATAAATCTATAGGTATCAAGGAATCAACTCTCGGGGTGAAATAACGTGGATTGGCTGTCTCAATGTGCAAGCAAAGGTCTTTGTGGGATGACTAAAAACCAAGCTTGCGCGTTGTAGGTATAAATAGACCATCAACCATCTAATGCTTTTCAACGTGCTTCAACAACCTGCTCGTTCATGGAAACCTTTTGATCCATCAAACTGTTCTCACTCGGGGAATTCGAAACTTTCCTCAGCGATCTGTGGACTCATACGCACTAGATTACGTTCTAAGTGCTGGGTCTACCTTCAGCAGTTGCCCTTTTTCATTCACAGTTGAACTATCATATCATTGAATCGATTGTACCAAAGAGGGACACCCTATTTGACATTCGTTCAACATACCCAAGCCGGGGGAATCTTCCCTGGGTTGTCATTTTGTTGGTTGACAACAACATAACTCGAAGCGTCAATTGATTGCTTGTTCAATATTGTTATATAGGTTCGTGAACCCGCCGCCGCTTGTTTGCTACCGCTTTTCTCACGCATAAAAAGCTCTTGATAGCATCGTTCTTTTTATTCGTACCTCTCACCGCCGCACATCAAACCGGTGTAAAGTCCCTGATACCACGACAACAGCAACATTGGTTCTTTCGAGATGAAAAACTTGAGCGTCCAGTTGCCCGATAATGGTGCTGTCGATGGGTTTATAATCACCCCACCTGACAATGACCAGAGTGGTCTTCCGATGCTGCATCCCAACGAGATGGGTTCTCAGATGGAGAACATGCCCCAGACGGGTTTGCAGGTGCCCATCAGCAACTAGGAGGGGGCTCAGATTGTGCACTCGGATCAACATCTCACAATGCCTAGTAAGTTAATTGTTTTATCTAACCATCCTACAGACCCTCAGACAGTTCTGAACTTCTTTGAATGTTCACAGTATCTAATTATCATGACTCCTATAGTGCCAGCCCCGACTCATCAACATATCGATGACCCAACTCTTCCCATGTGGCAAACTCCAGGAGAAGACCCACAGCTCTTCACATACAAGAATTGTAAGATACGATGCATAGTCTACTTCGTTGCGTAGGTGCTGACAGAGTATCCTTTAGCCTCCGCCCAGAAAGGGAATTCAATGATGCTCTCCGGTAGTGCAACCAACAGTGGACCGTCGGTGGCCCAAAACCCAACATCGTCTTCCGTACCTCAGGGTTTGTTGGAAACCAACCAGAGTAACACAACGAATGCGACTTTGGTTGACCAGGACCAACCCCTTCTTGGGACTAATGGTCCCTCAAAGCTCGATTATCCTATGGTACAGGTACTCAATGACTGGCGAAGCCCAAAGAGACGCGTGTTCAAACGATCAGGCACCTACATGGCCATGTTTATCAAGATGGCTATCTGGGATAACAGGATCACGTCTTTGAAGTAGCCTGGTGGTGAGCTAGACCCCATAGATATACAGTCATTGATGGAGGGGTCTGCATGGCTGACTAAAAGCGTTGTCAATGCCGTCTTGGCCTACGTGAGTTACTTCTTCAATAGAAAGTACGGCGGCGTTTGTAATGAAGCGACGAATGGTGTCGCTGCCTTATTGGTCCCTACTAAGTTCTCCGAACATGTCTTAGGAGGATCATTTCGCAAGGCCGACCGCTATCTTGAGGAGTACGGTATCAACGCGACTAAATTCATCTGCTTTGAGACCGTGATTGTACCAGTTTTCGCACGCTCACATTGGTCTTTATTTTATATTCTCTCGAAAAGTAGGACTTTCGCTCACGTCACTAGTCTCCCCGAACTCAACGTGACTAATGCCATCAGCCTCGTTGGGAGCTGGCTGGATGAATTCACATTCACTGATGGCCTGTCCGAGAAGTGGGAACGATTCGAAATTGAAAGCCCTCGTCAACAAAACTTAGGCGATTGCGGTGTGTACGCCATCATGAACGCCATCGCCCTAGTATTCGGATACGATCCATGGACGGCGAACATCATGGACCCTCAAGGGACGTTTAGGACGCGTGGCCACCTCCTTGGACTTCTCGCCAATGCAGGATTTCATGGACATTATCATTTAGATGACTTTTTATGAGATAGATTTTTGGGTTGAGTTGTTTTAGAATTGTTGAAGTAGTTTCGTGCTGGTAGACTGACCGTAAAAGTAGTTAAGAGAACAGATAGAGAAATTTACAACGCACTATCGTCTGTGACGTTAGTTATATATCTATACAAAACCATGGAGGGGATCGAAAAGTCAATGGCTTGGCCAGGACGCCAGATTGATAGCCACATTGAATGAGCCGCAGGCTGTGTACGGCTTTCTATGCACCGGAATCTCCGTAACCTCAGAATTGTTTGTATCGTTGTTGCAGTTGCTAGTTGAATATCAAGATATCGCGGCTTTACAATGTCATCTCTTGTTTCAGTCCAAGTCTTCACCATGGCCCTGCTTTGGGGGTTCGGTATCTCCGCATCACACAGAACAGTGGACAACAAACTATCACGGTCATTATATTGCCTCTGTACAATGAACATTGTATGGGAGTCACCACGAAGTATGCGGTCAAGCCTAGCGTACCTAGAACAAGCACGATCCCAGCCTCGAGAGATCCTGACTATGCCGCGGGCATGTCTTCCCAGAGTATGTTCACTGTATCGCTGTGCTTATAGTGCCTAGTATGTCGCAACCCATGTTTACACTGCTTCAGGATTACAACGCACCCTGAATCTGCCATCGCGGGCTTTAGATACCGGTTACCCCACATTATAGGGATTCATTTCCGCCAGGGTCAGCTATTGGTTAGATTATATCCTCTCTAATCGTTCCCGTTTAGATGAAGCACAGTCAGGATTGAGGCCGCGCACAAGAAGCTACAACCTTATAGTCGGTGATACCACAGCACTCAAAGACAAAGGGTAAAGGGTGCACCTTGTCTTGGGGGTACGGTAGCAGCATACAACTAAAGATCTAGCAATGCCCCTCATGTAGTCTTGTCAATCATCACGAAGAAAACGCTGTTAAGCCGTCGTTCTATTTTCACATTGAGTCGGACCTGTACGAAAGCACGAATATCTCCACCAACGTGGGCTTGTGCCATATTCATCATCTTTGACTTGAACCGAATGCACTTGAACCTAAATCAATGACGGTGGTATGGAACCGAGAGTGAGGCCATTGGCTGTATTGATATACTTTTATCAAGTCCGCACGCCGAACTTAAAGAACGGCCCTGCCTGCTCACAACCAAGGTGATTATCAGACCTACTCGTAGCAAACGGGGATTTTTGTTGCATAGCAAGCTCATACAGTACCCTTGGCATCCATCGCAAACGATATCGACATGTAGTTCCAAAGGTAGGGCCCATGCATTGTGCTCATTGTCAGGGCTCCACGCCGGACGCCAGCAATGCTCGCCAAGTCCCACCGGACCGGTCGAACGCTTCCTTTTGGTGTTGGTTGAACAGTTGTGTCTATAGGTGAATGGCTTGTTGGGTTGAAGTAGAGTCTCGGGTCGACGTGATGAGATGGTCTGCCTTGGATTGGTCGCAGTGAGGTCAGGACCTGAACCAGGGCCATTGACACGCATACATGAACCAAGAACACAGGGCCGTTTGAGTCGCTCAGCTTCAGCCTGACCTGGAAAGATGTAGCCTGGTTGTTGTGGACGCGAGCAACGTTGCTCTATGCCAGCTACAACATGGCGTGTATCCATAACGCGGTGTTGGCAATATACAATGTCCCCGGAGGCGTGGCAGGCAATCTTGGTCGAGAAGGACAGAAGAGAGATATCAAGAATAGCAAGTACGACAGCAGTAATGATCGTATCTTCGCTGTAGTTAGAGATGTAAACACGGGGTATGGCAAGGTTCGAATATTGAAGTTGTCAAGCAGGGTGTTTTCGGGATTGTTATTAGCATAGGTGTGGCGTGAGTCAAAGGCGACGGGCGCAAGAGATCCAGATCGTTTCAAAGAGGTCGCCATCTTCGGCAAGATATTTGGATTTAGTAGGCTGATGTGTTTCTGTGTGTCAATAATTGTTAGCATCTTAGCGTGGCTCACTGGATAAACTCTAGACTAGATTAGGCGATGGCAGCGTCCAGAGAGCCTTCCCCATCAGGCGGACAGATGACACAGCTGCGCCTTTGCCGCATAGGATATCTGTATGTACGGCGTCAATCTTTCGCTAACTGGCTCCGTCTAGAGTACAAACGAGAATCACGCGATACTTTATTGGTGAGCAGAAGTTCCAAGAACAAATTATTAAACTAAAAAGGACTCAATCGCAATGTAACAACCATATTACCCCATACCAATCCCAAGATGACAACTAAAAACCCGAAACTTTAAACCTCCAAAATTACCAACCTACACTGTTGCGGCGGATGCGAACGGGTAGTGTTTCGGGCAAGTCTTCCGTCTCCGCAGAGTACAGATTGCGGGCTTCAAACCCGGGATTGGCAATCTTGTCAGCCCACGGCGCATATGGGCGGAAGTCCCAGATGAACTTGAATAGGTCACAGTCGGCATGAAACCGGAACATAATGCGACGAATCGTACAATGCCAGCAACGCCAGCATTCCAAGTCGGGGGATTCCCGACCAGGAATATAGCATAGGCCGACGCGCCGAGTGTACCCGCCCTCAAAGACGCGATACATTGTGTGGACCTTTTTGAATCTGTTAATGAAACTATCAGCTGCGAGCTATCTGAAGAGATCGATAAATGCTTGCCTACCTTTGTTTGGGATGCTGTGTGTCAAGGCTGTCATTGTTGTGAGCAGCATCGCGCGTAATGATAGGCGGGTTGCCAAGTTTGGTATCGGCAATCTCAGGCATAGTGAAGAATTGCCTTGAGAATCAGTTGATACGAAATGTAAAGAGAAGTGTAGAAGTTGAAGGACGGAAAAATCGAAAACGAAGGAGAAGAAAATAATCTTTCTTGAAAGGTTGTTTTATAGTTGTGGGCCACCACTACAATTGTTGAGGTAGCCAATAGGAAGAGCTTATGCCTATAAGAATATGTTTAGGGCCTAAAAAATCGAAATTAGTGGGATGTCTTCTACCATGGAATAGACAATTGTCTATTCGTGCACACAAGGTACACTGGCATGTCGCCAGGCAGCCTTTTTAGATGGTCAGGCTGCTAAGCATAGCTTCCACATTTGATCACTAGCTACATTCATCAAGCAGGATATTTGTAGACCCATAGTCAATACAAAGTTGGGGAACACATGTTACTCCGCCGTCCCCAAGGTCTGTCATCGAGCGGCCGTTTGTATCAAATATGTAACCGAACTGTCCACTCATCCCCCAAGCCGCCGTTCTGTTTTTAGTGGGCACCTAAATCTCCTCGCTATAACTGGACTCCAAAATGCTGGGTTGACAAGAGAGCACCAACAGCAACACAAAACACCAGTTGGTCACCCAAGTAGCTGCGTCACGGAACGACGTTTCGGTTATTACTACTTTTGGAAAGTGACCCACACTTCGAAACGAAGTGTCTCATGTTTCCGCCAGGGTTATCACAACCCTATGCTTCACAACGGCTGTTTGAGAGATGATTATCAAATTGACCGCCCAGTTATAGAGAGGAAAAATACACATCAATCAATCAATCAAAGTGACCAGTGGACAATTTTTCTTTAGCACTCAACTCATGTTCATTAAATCAGGGTGACATAGAAAACATCCGGTCCCCGCCAAAGAGTAGCTCTGTGTCTTGGTTTCCCAGCGAAAATCCAATAACATGATAGTTTAGCCACAGGAAGCTGAACCTCTTTACAAAGAGAGCCCGTAGAAAGGACAAGTCAAATAGTACCGCACTTAGCGTCCCAGATGATACCATTTGGTGTACGATGTAGGTTGAGAGGGGGCTTTCATAATTAATGACTACGACGCAGATGATGTGGACAAGCTGACATGAAAGGCAACCCCGGGGGCCATTGAAGCTCAAAACTTATAGAACAATGCTTCTTTAAAATTACAGCATCATTGAATACACCATTATTGACAGTTTTTCTAGTCTTACAACAGTACAACTATCTCAACCCCAGCTAATGCGGCGCTATCAGCCTTCCGTAATTCCATGCTATGCCCTTGACATCCTTGAAATGTATAGCCTAATGCTCCTTCTATGTACCAGAATAGTGCGAGACGGACGTACAAATATCCTCTTTACATCATGGTGCTTCATTTTAACCTCTCATCTTCTCAAGGCAACTACCACTGTTAGCTGGAGCCACCACAAAATAAAAGAGTAGCCCCAGTGCGCCACACCCACTCAATCAGAGAGCCTTAACTTGTTAGCCTCCCCCTTGCGTATATTAAAACAGAAAACGGACCGGAAACTGCCAGAGTCGACGCCTGCCATAATTGAAAATTTGGTGACATGACTTGTTCGCCACTTCAACGAGACATATTGTCTTCAGATACTGTAGTAGAACTGCGCGAAACAAGTCTAGCTCTTTTAGTGACGTTGTGTATATTTAGCAACAGATACTTGAGAAGAGGCTCCTATATCAATTCAAACAGTTTTCAATGGCGAGCCGACAGCAATGTTATGGCAGAAGACACAGATTGTACATCGACATTTGGTAGGAGTATTTCACCAGTCAGTGTAAGGGTTATGACCAATATAGGGTTGTGGTAGCAAATTTACAGTGCAAACATCAAGTGCGTCGTATTTGTTCGCATTGTGAGGCTCTTTGCGATGGATAGTGTGGTCATGAACCTCCTCCGCTTGTGGAAAAAGTGACCTCGATCTTCTGCAGCAAGAACCCCAGAAAACTATGGAAAGAGCCTTCTTATACCCCAGCTATGCTTTTGACTATGCAATGATCCATTTACTGATGTCAAGTAGCATAGCTCTTCTTCTGCAGATACTGGACATGCGCTCCAAGAGCCATCCAAAGAGTTTGCACGACTCGATTCTTGGTTAATAGTCAGTTATGGCCCCGAGACGAGATCGCCAAAGCTTGTTCATTTCCCATTGCTACTTGGTTGATGATACCGGTAGTATGCAGCGAGACTTGTGATAATTTCATGCACAATGTTTGCTCAAAAATAAAGATCCCGAATCTAGGCACACCCCTGCTCCCGCTAACATTTGATAGATGGACCGATCCTTCTCTTCGCTCCACAGTTGACGACATCTCCGATGATACTAGTCAAAATATCCAAACTAGTCCCACAACCAGTGATCTAGGGATTCAGGTTTGACACAATCAAAGTAGAACAACAAGTAAGAACCTAATGTGTCAGGCGTGAAATGATGTTCAGAGTCTGATCACACATCAATTATGACAGACTGAGGGTCGAAGAATTGGACTTCAAGAGGGGCAGTGGGAGAAGCTTGCAAATGGCTATAGTCTTAGACATATGGCTCGTCAAGGCGGTGGGGTGGGCAGCGCCGAGGTTATCGCATCTGACAACCTCGCGCGCGATGGCCTCCTCTAGCAGTAAGGTGGCGGGATAATGGGAGAATCAATGTGCAGGAGCGCAAAGGGGGTAGCTTTGTATGCCAGCGGGGCGATGCAGAGAACTTGTCATAGGCCCATATTACAAGAAGCGGTTTTGTTGTTTCTTTCCGTATGCGCCAGGCAATCACCAGGTGGCCACGGCGTGTAGCATTGCAGGGACGATTGTGCTTTTGATAACATAAACAAGCGACCATGCCGGGGCACCGTTTTTGCTCCCGCGCAGGATTTGCATCGAGCTTACCATTCTCAATGTACTTACCATCATCTCATCAGTGTGTTTGTGGAAAGTTAGTCTTCTATCGAAATGTACTCCCAACCACTTGATGGAGCCACCAAGCAGTGCGGCTTTAATGTTGAGGAGTCCCATTGTCACGAGGTCGTTGATATCTTGATGACATTTCCTTGTCATCTGGAGCACTCCGGCCTTGTATACATCTAGCTGGAGGCCATTTTGTTGGCACCAGTCGACGGTTGTTCTAAGATGTCTTCTCAGTTGTCGGTTTCAGACACTCACTGTAAGTTTTGTGGCATGTCAGAGTCCACCGTCAAAGTATACTTTGAGCAGAACTCTGTTTTTGTTGTTGGGGGGAGATATAAAGATCATGTACAGGATGGATGATACAAGTGAGCCCTACGGAAGACTTCTGCTCGGGGGGCCGCGGGGGCGGTTCGGCGTAACAATATAGGTTGATCTAGGTGGGGCGGTTTTGTAAGAAAGACTGAACACATTTACAGACGTGATGAGGAAAACACTTACACCACGGTCCTCACAAATGACCGAGGATGTGTCTCTAGGGTTGGGGTTGACAGGCACGTCCAAACTATCACGACATTTCAATGACTTTAGCCTCATTTTTCCTCAAGTTCAGAAATTCCCAGTCATAAATACTGAACCCTCCGTCGCATCAATGCAAAAATGCACCAAAAACCTCCCAAAACCAACATCCCCAAATGTATCAAATTAATTTTTTTTTTTTTTCAACAAAAAAATAGACAAAGCTGGGAAGTTATCCCATGGTACCTATTCAATCAAGATGCTGTAGTGCCCAATCCTGTCCTGACACCACCTCTGCCAAGTACTTTCCGACAAGCTTCCAGTACCTAACAGTGTAGCGTTCAACAACTATAATCTCCCACAAGTCCCCGGAACGAACTACCTCCATTGACTACACAGGTCCTTTCTCAACTCAGGCAGGCGTTCTCTCTGGCTCCATCCACCGCACCGCGCTTCTGGGGGCTGGTTCCTGGGCTCTGGTCTTCGCTTCTGCTACAAGGTACTGTTCTTCTATGCCAGTTTTGCACTAGGTCTGCTGAGGCTCTAAGCTCTCCATAGTCACATAATTACACTTGTCTACACGGTTTTCAGGTCACTCTCATCAGGGAGGCAGGAAGGCGACGAGCAACTTGTGAGAAAATATAGTGTTTATGGCACAAACAGGGGTCGAACCCCACAGTCTTGATTCTAGGCCTAACGTTTTACCGTTAGAAAACTTGGTCAAATAGGTAACAGCTTAATCGACCTTATAAGGGACCCATAATTTAAAAGTGGGTCCGCTGCCTAGAGCTAGATCACGTGACCATGTAATTGAAGGTGCATCGAGAGTTCGTCATGTCCTAAACATTTGGTATCTGAGTTTCCTACTTTTTATTGTTATAGTCGTAAAGACTGTCGAAATGAGCACGACTAATGAGACAGCGACAGAAACCACCAAACCTCCAGCAGAGGAAGAAGACCCTACTGTCGAAAACATCACGAAAGATCCGGAGTCCGCGACCAATGACACGGATGGAGGATCGGCGGACGAACACTCCTCTTTAAAATACCATCTTCTGGGGCAAAGTGCGACAAAAGCCGGGTTAGCTCTAGATCAATCCAAGGTATTAACATATTAAACATTGACTGCGGAAACTTCTAACCGCTAATACAAGCCATTAGATCTCCGAAATTATCTACGAAGCGTCTAAAGGGAGCAAGTACTTTCAACATGAAGAACAAAAAGACAAGCTTCTCACGGAGAAGATTTCCAAGCTGAAAGTGAAAGCAGAGTCTTTGCCGACTGCTCTGCTAGCAACACATCAAAGAAATGCTGATCTTCAGTTACTCGCTTTTGAGGAGGAACGTGATTTGACTCAACATATTGTTCACGTCGACTGTGATGCCTTCTTCGCTTCAGTGGAGGAACTCGACCGCCCGGAACTCAAACATGTGCCATTTGCTGTGGGCTTTGGAGTCTTGACCACCGCCAATTATCATGCGCGGAAGTTCGGATGTCGTAGTGGCATGGCATCCTTTGTAGCTAAGAAGCTGTGTCCACATTTAATTCTTATACAGAATAATCATGCGAAATATGGGGCTAAAGCTGAAGAGATCCGCGAAGTCCTAGTGGACTATGACCCAAGATTCGAAAGTGCTAGTATCGATGAGGCTTATCTAAACATTACATCATATTGCGCCGAAAATAATCTTTCTCCCGAAGAAGTAGTCGATTCAATGCGAGCACGAGTTGCCGAGAAAACCAAAATTACAGTTTCCGCCGGAATTGCCGCTAACACTCGAATTGCCAAGATCTGCTCCAACATGAACAAGCCAAACGGGCAATATGTTGTCCCCCGCGAACGAGATGCAATAATGTCCTTCATCGGGGCTCTCCCGGCACGCAAGATCAACGGGATTGGCCGGGTATTGGAACGTGAGCTAGCTGGTGCTATTGATGTTCATACTGTATCACAGATCTACGACAAACGAGCTTATCTAGTCCCTCTGTTTGGAGAAAAAACGGCTCATTTCCTTTTGAAGGTTTACCTTGGCCTTGGACGTACACATATTCAGCCGGCAAAGGAGTACCAACGGAAAAGCGTCGGTACGGAAAGAACTTTTGCGGACTTGTTTGGGATTGAACCTCAAAAACAACAACTGCAAGCCACAGCAAAAGCTCTGTCTGGTGACTTGGCAAAATGCCAAGTCAAAGGAAGAACATTGGTGCTCAAGGTCAAGCTTCACACATATGAAGTCTACACCAGACAAGTTGTTGCCAACAGGGCGCTATCCAGCCCGGATGATATTTACGACCACGCACTACCAATTCTTCTCAAGCTCCAAGGAGAATTTCCTGATATGAAGCTTCGTCTAATGGGACTCCGTTGCACCAACCTAGTCACCACCAAAAAACCCGATGCTCTTGCCTTTTTCGGGATCAAACCTGGTGCTACATCCGCAGATCACCCCACACCACGACCTGCTGTTCATCCAGACACCCCTTCAGATGCTGAATGGGAAGTTTGGCCTGAAGCTGAGATTGGCCCATTAGAGCCCGTCACAAATATTACACGCAGTGTATCCGAACCGCCTACAGCAACTTCCACGTCAGTTCCCGCTCAAGAACCCCCAGAGGATGTCCCAAAGGAACCGGAATTCTGGCCGTGTCCTGTATGTGGTCTGGCTCAAGCTGCTGATGAAAGAAAGTTCAATGAACATATTGACTTGTGTCTTTCACGACAGACTATCAAAGAGGCTGTGCAGGAAAGTGAAAGTGACACAAGTTCTCGACGGTGGTCATCAGATGGGAAACACAAAAAGCGCGGACGATCATCAACAAATGACCCAAAACAGAAGAAGCTGTGCTTCGGGTAGCTTTGAGTATCCACAGATCCCCCCATTTTAATGATTTATGATTCACAATCCAACATACCAGTGTAGTTACTTGCGACCAATAATACATTACATATCGAGATATCAATGCTAGTCTACACTTGGCCGGTTCAAAACACGCAACGCCTGCTACCAACCTAGATATATCCCAAGAACTCCAGCGCCAAATATATACAACGGACGGCTGTCTACAGCTCATCCTTCTTGGACTTTAAACGAGAAAACGAAGAAAAAGAAAAAAGAACGTTAGGACCAGTCATTCCTCAAAAACACTCACGGCCACTCCATAGTCAAATCCGGATACTGGCGATCATGAAAAAAAGCAACGCTGGGGGTACTCACGGCGGTGGCCTCGGCGTCGGCAGGGATAGTGGTGGTCTGCTTAGCATCGGAATCGGCGGAGGTGGAGGTAGAAGTAGTAGAAGGGTCGGTGGTGGTGGACGAGGTGAAGTCGTCAGCCTCGGTGGCGGACTCGGTGGCGGACTCGGTGGCGGACTCGGTAGCCTCCTCGGTGGCAGAGGAAGAGGGCTTAGGGACAAGCTCCTCCTTCTCAACGCCACGGATGCCCATAAGCTCGGTGGTGAAGACTGGTGAGGGGGGGAGCGGTTCTGTTAGTATTGGCGACGTCTAGGGTATACTCGTTGCGCTTGGAGCGGTCATACTCAGGGTCGAGCCGGCGGGGATAGGACCGGTTCCGCGGTTACCGTAGCCCAGCTCGGGAGGGACGGTGAGGGTGCTACAAAGGGACAGATATTAGTCTTGGGTTGAGGAATTGGTTCAGGGGAAATGTCCCAACATACCGCTTGTCACCGACACACATGTTCAAGAGACCTTGGTCCCAACTGTAAACTTGTCAGTACATTCTCTCTTTCATACGAGAGAGCCAAGGGAAACAAACCCCTTGATAACCCGGCCGGCGCCAAGCTTGAAGGTGAAGGGGCTGCCACGATCGAGACCTGTAATTGTCGGTCAGTTAATTACATTCCCTCGCCATAACCCAAGGTAACTAGTAACATACTGGAGTCAAACTTCTTGCCGGACGTAAGAGTACCAGTGTAGTGCACCTCAATGGTGTCGCCGTTCTGGGAAGGTCTCTTGCAGATGTATTCCTGGGTAATATCGATGCCCAACTCAGCGGCCGAAGCCAGAGCAGCGAGGGCGGTCAGAACAAAGGTAGTCTTCATTTTAGAGTGTATAAGGGGGGGTTATGGTGTTTGTTTAGAAGGCTGGTACAGAACAAGGAAGTTTGGAATTGAAACTATATTGGTTTGCGACCAATACTCGTACAGTTGCGCTCAAGCTTCGATTTCAGTGGGCTGGATTCCTGCGCATGGGTGCTTTGGTATGCGACACGATGGGGCGGCTTTGGCGCTTCGTTGTCATTAAGGGATTAATACACAAGACAAGCTAACAACATCGTAAAAGTGGAGAGAGTATTCTAGGGTTGTCATATTGAAAGAACCAGGGTTCTGGTAAAGTGGTCAGCTTAGCAAACGGCTTTACCGCTGTCATCCCGCTCATTATGAATCCTGCATTGCTACGTCATAATGGATGTATTTTCAAGGTGCCGAGTTTGATCAGCAGACTTGGGTTATCGCGTGTGTACCAGCCACCTGTGAAAGTCATTTGGAGATAGATTTGTTATAGAGAATCACGGGGTCATGAGACAAACGAATACAGGAGATATTTCTTATATTTTTTGACATGCTCGACATGTCTTTGGTCACAATATAAAGCTATAATAGCTTTAGACCAAACTTGAACAAATTCTGGGTCCAGGCTTTCACGGCCTTCCCAGACCTCGACTTCCAGCTGGACAAATCCGCGTCCATAAAGCTGATATAGAAGGATAAACGACACAAAACAGACAAAAAAAAACGCAACCCAAACCCAGCGTAGAACCAACAAACAAACACTAATCATATCTAATTCGCCAGCGCCATAAAGTCATGGCTTAAATGGCACGAGGGTCACTGGGAAGAACACCAGACTCAACCAGAGTATCAGGAGACGGCCGGTGCTCAATCTTATGCTGAAGAGAGTCGGCAAGCATGGCCTTCTGAAGCTCAAGCTGGTGGGCCTGAAGAGCGGGGGAAACGGTCGACGAGGGAAGGATGTTCTCTGTGGAGAAACATATCATGTTAGTGGGTTGTGGGTTCCTTTAGATTGGTTTATTTGGGGAGAATCAAACTCACTCTCAACGAGGTCATCACGGGTAGGACGCTTCTGGAAGAAACTGTCAAGACTGTCCTTGCGCTCGGCAGCGACAATGGGGGTGGAGTCAACGGCGATTTCCTGGGTGTCCATTTTGAAAAGATGAATAAGGGTTATGAAGAATGAATAAAGAGTTGGATTTGAATGATGATGTGTAAGACTGGAAGGGATATATTGATATATCAGAAGAGTTAAAGCATAAAGAATTGTTCAGACAAGACAGGTAAGAAAGATGGGGTAAAACTCCATCTTTATATATCCGCCACGATCGACCCCTCTTGAGACCTGAAAACGACTAACCCCACCCCCTTCAAAAAACGGAAACACCCCAGATAGCCCGGCACCATTGAACCCAAACAAAACACATTCACCCCTCGTCAGACCTGCCCCGGAGCGTGCCAGTTAAACTAACGAGTCCGTCTTCGCCTCATCAGCACTGGCACGACTTTTTCTTCCTTTCTTGTTATGTATAGCCCACGACGAAGTGGCGGACTTGAGTTACAACCTGATCTCGTGAACATTAAGAACCCCCTGGGTGGCCAGCTGTTCCTGCTGCAAGCTTCGGGGGGATGCGAGGAGTCGGTTTGGGATCTAGACAGGTGATTTCTGGCCAATTATCGACGCCCAATGGATTCTTAGGATAGGACTGGAGACTAGACTTTGAGTGCATTTGGGTATACGTAGGTAGAGTCATGGGTGTTCTTCCCAATTTGGATTCTTCTTTAAAGACTGGCTGGGAATTGACTACGGTTTGAACCTATGACGACACATTAAAGCGAATCATACAATTCCATAACTCAAATGACTCTAGCCTCTCTATTTCCAAATACAGTTGTATGGATAGATACATTATCTAAAAACAGGATACCCATCTCCAACTCCAAACTACAGCTATGGCCTGGCGTTGTTTAGAATAAATGTGTAGGATTCAAGCTTGGCCGGAACCCCGGACTTGGTGCCTGTATCAGGATTGGCTGGTTCAACCTATCCGTTAATATCCCCACATGTACATCTTACATCCAGCATAAAATAAAAGTGACACCTGCCGTCTCCGTTTATGCCGCCTAACGTTTGAAACTCCGCCAACCAGACCTGCTGAATCGGCCATGTAAACACGTACAAAACACTCACTTATTCGCCTCATCGTCCTGTTTTGTCCCCGGGTATTCCGTGGCACCCGCATTCAGAAAAAATGGATCACGGGGTATACCCCGTTTTAGGGTAAGTCGCGCGAGACATTTTGGCCAGCCATGAGGTTTCCTTGATCGTGTATTTTATTTTTTTTCTTTGTCAGTTTGGGTTCAACACTTTGGCTTGCTTCTTTGTTTGGAGTGGCGCGGCCGGGCGGGTCATGGCATTGATCGCCCGGCGAGGCAAGGCTTGGTAGGTATATCAGGGGTTTAATTCATGCTGAGACGAAGGTGTGAACAGGCGAGGCGATAGAGTGAAACGAGGAGGTAACCCTGTAGCGGTTTTAAGGGTCTATTTTGTCTCATGACCACCGAGTCATGTGTTTTTGTTAACCCTGGTAATATAACAACCCTATCCATCACCATTGGTAAAATCACACTATTGCAAAGGCACATTCCGGCTTGGTGGATAGTCTATGTGATTGGTGAGTAACGGATATGTCTAAGTGGCACGTATAAACATAAACAATTCAGACTTATAAGTTCTCACAAAGTGTAATTTGCGTACACACAAAGTTCTACAGTTTATGATCACAAGCCAAGACTTACCTTCCTTACTAGGGTGCATTCACATACCATGATATCATGACCTGAAGTCAATTTACACATTAGATTCCTCGAGGACTCCCGGTCCTGAAAATCTAACGAACCAATACCCACCAAACCTACAAACTCTAAATCCACACGCGTCCAATCACTACAGAGCCGCTGAGTCCCTTGCAGGGCAGTCCTCTACCCCACGACCTGCACGAGCCCAGCGGTTCTTGTGTCACCAATAGATAGCAGGTCACATTCATCTATTGTTTACATCCCAATCACATCAATTTCT
The DNA here is from genome assembly GCA_000712465.1 of Huntiella moniliformis. Taxonomy (NCBI): domain Eukaryota; kingdom Fungi; phylum Ascomycota; class Sordariomycetes; order Microascales; family Ceratocystidaceae; genus Huntiella; species Huntiella moniliformis. The sequence continues at coordinate 20,241 of JMSH01000063.1, forward strand.
CAGCTATGTCGTGTTGAAAAAGACGTATTTATATCATAGATTAGACCAAAACAACTAGATCCCGATAGAACAATTCCATCCCCTACAAGAAAGCCTAAACAGTCGAGTACCCCAAGTGACTCTATCAATGTTATAACCGCCGGATCCAACCGTGTTGTTACACGCCGTGTTCCGGGGGTTAGCCGTGGCCGCCACTTATCGCATGGGCCACTACACACCCGCCAAGTCCGCTAATTAGAGGCCTGTTTCCTGGAATCTCGTCGTCATTGTCACGGGCACGGAATCTCACGAGGGAAACTACCATCAACTCAAGATTCCTCTGTAGAAACTTCAGTTACGAAGCGATTAGGAAGGCACTGCAATTCTTCTGGCCACACTAGATGTGGGGATTCATTTGATTCATTTAGTCTTTTTCTTTTCACCTTGTTGTTCATCACGACATTTACAGTTTTTTTGTTATTGTTTTCCGCTGATGCACGGCATTTTGATTTGCATTCCTTGTTTACACGATATCAGCATTCCTCGCCTGTTGATGCGACCAGCGTGCCTGATCGGTATAATTGCATTTCTCGACAATACACTTGACAATTACACGGTCGTTCGTTTATCGAATCTTGCTTCTTCTTTGATTAATTACGGTTTCGCCATTATACAAAATACACAACATCGATTCAGCCCCACAAAGTCACCATGATTGAACTCAACCTGGTTCATGTTGTCGTGACGGTGTTGGCGTTCTTCCTGGTCATAGAACTGGGTCTTACATGGGGTTGTAAGTGGCTACAAACGAACCTGGGGATGTTTATACAAACAAACCCACAAATCAGGTGGGAACCAATGGTCAGAAACGAGTCCTAAACACTCGCACCGCACTGAAATTGGTTTACACAAGGTCTCAAATAAACAACACCGTGCTCGAAGCTGACTGTTATTCGTGTATATAGTGTGCAACATGCAGCACAGCCAAGTGAGCGTCATTAACTTTGCCCTATTTTCTACGGTCTGGTCGCTCGTCGTGGTGCTTTGCATTGCTCTAATGCCCCCCTTCCCACCGGCTATTCTCGGCGAAAGAGCTACTCTATTCATGCTCGTTGCATCGTCGGCTTTCTGGCTCGGTGGGTCATGTGCGCTCGCTGCCCGTGTCGGTATCCCTCAACATGCCAACAACGAACAACGAGTCACCCAAGCAGCTACAGCATTCGGCTTCTTGATTGCCACCCTATTCACTATAATGTCGTGGATGAGATGGAGAATCATGCGTGAAGACAGACGTATGAACAGGAGTAGTTGGACTGTTCAATCTGGCGGTACGCGATTCCTATCAATGATGTATCCTCGGGAGTCTATGTGGACTGCGGAAAGCACAGAGGCTCCGACATCAACGGTTGATAGTCAGAAGACGGAAGTGACGCAGGTTTAAGACGTCGTGAGGTGGATACAGGCAAGGATTGAGCCGGATCATCGCTCAAACTGTGGGTCCGCGAGGGACAAGGTTAATATGGGAAAGAAAAAGGGTTGGATTAGGGTCAACGGGCGTTGGTTACGGTTATTTTCTTCTTTAGGTTCTAGTTTAATTCATACGACTGATATGACGTGCATATACACATACATACATACATATATCAGCAGCATACAGTATGCGTGAAATAGTGGTGATCATTTATCGGGGGGGCTGGGGGTATGCTCCACAGTCGTCGATAACTTTGGTGATAAACAAATCGAAGGCTGCTGCGCTCACTCTGCATGGTGCACTGGCGGGGTGGTAGCATGGGAGGCTGGAATTTGTGAATCCTCGAATCAGAGCGGCGAATGGGAACACGGACGTTGGAGGTTGTAGCACAGGTAGCGCGATGGAATCAAAACTAGTGGATACCGAAGCACCCAGGGCTGGCAAAGTCTAGTTGATATTGACTTTTGACTTTTTGTTGTCATGAAGTTTTCCATATGAATTTTTTTCAACGTCTGATTTTGTGACGTGGGGGAAGACGGGAAGGAACCCATGTTACCGACCCGTCAAGGGACCGAGGAAGAAGAAGGAGAAAAAAATAGTAACTAACCAGGCGAAAACGTGACCAGATTGGGCTACAAGATACGTCGGTTCTAACAGAAAATAAACATATAGTAGACAACAAGGTCAACTCCGCTCTAGTTGGTATCACAAAGGCGGAGTTTGGATAACTTTACTGCGACCTCAGCCTGCACAAGAAGGGGGGAGGAGGAATGGAAGCAGCGGAGATGGTAGTTCACATGTTTGCCAAGACTTTTGTAATCGCCTCTTTTTTTTGAAGGACGGGTGGGTGGGTATTCCGCTGTTTGGGAGGTTACATGATGTATTGGAATCCTCTCGGGGACTCACCGGCACGGAATACAGTAGGTCTTGTAGAGGAATATCAAGATAGAAGGCACGTGGGTTCTAGCTGATCGACGGTGGGCTGGCTTCGAATAGTCATGAAGGAAGGAAGAAGGTAGTCTAATCAGGGGTTCTTACTTAGATAGTGGAAGTGGAAAGGACGATGTGATACGTATCGTTTGGATATAAAAGTGAGGAAGTCGCCGGAGATTCTGGTGGATTGTTTGTTTTCCTTTTCATCAAACTACTGATTCTTCACATCATACACAGACATACATACAAATCTATTCAAAATGAAGACCACCGCCTTTCTTGCCCTCGCTGGCTCCGCCATGGCCTTGCCTGCCAAGGGTAGCAACTATCAGCAGCAGACGGTCTCTTCATCTTCAATTGTCACCCCCGCGGCCGTCAACCCTTCCAAGAACATCCAGCTTGGTATTCGTCCTTACTGGCTAATTGACCATATGGCCGAGTCTGACGCCAAGACTGCCCTTACTCAGTGCGCCAACTCGATTGACACCTTCCATACTTCCCACTGGTCTATTGGCCATCGTGGTGGCGGCACCCTGCAAGTCCCCGAGCACTCTCTCGAGTCCAATGAGGCCGGTGCCCGCATGGGTGCTGGTATTCTGGAGTGTGATGTTGCTTTTACCAAGGACTTTGAGTTGGTTTGCCGTCACTCGCATTGTGATCTCCACACTACCACCAACATTGTTACCATCCCCGAGCTTAATGCCAAGTGCCAGCAGCCTTTCACCCCCGCCAATGGCACTGCTTCCGCTTCGGCCAAGTGCTGCACTCAGGATGTTACCCTGGCTGAGTACAAGACCTTGACCGCTAAGCAGGATGGTTCCAACTCATCGGCTGTTACCCCCGAAGACTACCAATACGGCACTCCCAGATGGCGCACCGATCTGTTCTCTCCCAATGCCACCGTTATCACTCTCAAGGAACACATTGCCCTCGTCAAATCATATGGCCTTAAGCACACCCCGGAATTGAAGACTCCCGATCTTGGCATGCCCTGGAACAACTTCACCCAGCAGCAGTTTGCCCACAAGATGCTCCAAACCTACCGTGATGCCGGCGTTTCCCCAAGCGACGTCTTCCCCCAGTCCTTCTACTACCCCGACATTCTCTACTGGATGGCCAACGAATCGGACTTCGCTAGTCAGCTCGTCTACCTTGATGAAAACGGCGAGACTGCCGATACCATGCCTACCGCTATTAAGCTCCTGGAGACTTACGCTGCTGACGGTGTCCCCATTGTTGCCCCCCCTCTTAGCTACCTCATGGCCGCCTCAAATGATAGCAAGATCATCCCCAGTGAATATGCTCTGCGTGCCAAGGAGCTCGGTCTTGACATTATCACTTGGTCCCTCGAACGCTCGGGCTTCCTGAGCGATGGGAGCCACGGCGGTAGTTACTACCAGTATGCCCCTTCAGCGATTAACCACGAAGGTGATGCTTTTGAGCTTCTTCACATGCTGCACACCAAGTTGAATGTTCTTGGTGTCTTCTCCGATTGGGTTGCTACAACCTCGTTCTATGCCAACTGCTTTGGCCTGTAAAAAAAGATTGATATGAAAACGGATAGATGATGAAAACCAAAATAATAATAATTAATATCACATGCTGGGTATCTTGTAACCTTTCTGACCAAATAATAATCCTTTTGTCCTTTTTTAGTGAGTCGTTTTGTTCGTGTCGTATCATGTCGTAAATTAAGCCAAATAAAAGAGAAGAGAAGTACTGGAAACTTTAATTCTCTGGCTTTTGTCCAGTATACATGGACAGCCCAAGATATGAGTGAGAGCTGCGGTCATGTAATCCAGCAATGCCTCTCGCCGTCAGTTCTTCTAGTTCGTCCGGAGGAATACCTAGGCGGGTGAGGGCTCGTGGCTTCACCGACTCGAACAGAGCTTGCAGGATTTCTTGCAGATAGAGCCCCACTAATCGGTGTCGGGGCGACTACATAATTGTCAGCTGTGCGGTCTTGCGGATTAGGAGGGATGTGGCGAGATGAACATGAACATACCTTTGCCCAGCAACCTAGTGGGATATTGTATACTCTGTGTTGTACATTAACGAAACCGGCTTCTTCGATGAGTGGCTTCATTTGTGAGCCGATGGTCCAGCGGTGACCGAATGTTTTCATGGCTTCTTTGATTAGCTCCATGAATCTCTTGGCTGATTGATCTTCGGGCATAGTCCCGTCGTCGCATTCTAGAAAGCCGTGGAATTCGGTGCATTCGACGAAGCCGCCGGGGGCGAGATGGTTGAATGCGTTTTTGAGGACAACGTCGGGGTGGCGTAACATGACGGCTACATGGCGTAAATATACCAAGTCAAAGTTTCCCCCGTGTAGCCATTGTTCGTCTTCAATGTCGTCTACCATGAACCGTAGATTCGGTGGTAACCATTCAGGCATGATAGGTGACAGGTCAACACCAATCACTTCGGCACTAGGGTAGGCTTCGGCAACATCCATAGCCCAACGACCGGTGCCACAGCCAAGGTCAATGATACGGCGTGGATCCCGGGTTAATGGTGCGTGGAATAGATGACCATCGGTAACTTCAAGTTGCAAAGCGTGTTTCCAAGAGTCGCGTTCTTGCTCAGCATCGTCGTTTGGTAGTGGGTAGCGCCCATGGCGGAATTTGTGAAACTAAAGTAGTACCGTTAGTAAGTAAAATCTGGGTCAGGGTCAGACACTGTCAGTCAGACTGTCAGTCAACCCCCCGTGTTAAAGCCAAGTCTCGGAGCTAAGTCCTGGGGCTAAGACATGCGGCAACAAAGAGCACCTACCCGACGGCCATTTTCAAACTCGTGGCGCATAATGATTGACGACACTTCTAAGTCGTAGTTTTCTAAACTGAATTCTCCCGAGTCATAATCGGATGATGCTGCCTCGAGCCCGGAGGCAAATGAGTCGCGATCAAAGGTGCTCTCGGCATCTGTCTCGTCTGGCCTCCAGAGTAGGGATATTGGTGGGGCGTGGGTTGACATTGAGGAGAGGTTTTCGTCAGCTACATGAGCGGTTCCTGTGATTGGTGTGAAATTTGTAGCGACAGATGTTGCTGACGGTGTTGCAGGTGGTGAGGGTGTTTGGGATGGTGATCTCATCTTTTGACAATGTTGAGATGTATAGGCGGCTTTGATTGTTGAAGTGTGGTAGCTATTCGCATAAGAAAAGAGGCCAAAGTACATTAGGTGAAGTAAAGTAAATGAACTAGACTAAGTGAGACAGAAGTTTGGAAGTCTGTCTGTCAAGTATAGCCAATAAGGATTGGAAGTAACGAAGAACGGCCTAAAGTAGTTAAAGAAGAAAGTAGAGCTAAGAACAAAATAGCTAAGTAAGAAAAAAGGTCTAGGTGTGGTAAATGACGCCAGACGTCCGGGATGACTGATATTCCGCCGCCGTTCTTATCTAGTTAGGACTAGGACTTGAGCAGTTACCAGAGGATGGTATATAGATGATACAGTAGCAATAGCTGGGGGGGTTATAATATGCTAATGTATACGGCTCTAAATGGAAATGCCGTAAGCCGAAGACAATAATTATACCAAAAAAGATGAATGGATGGATGGATGGAAGAGGCCCAAGGGAATGGAAAACGCGGTGAAGATTCCTCTTGATATGGAAAGTAGAAGCTGACAAACAAATAGACAGAGTGACCTGACTATGTATGTATAACGAAAAACATGAAAAAAAAAGTGTGGGGAAGAAGAAGGGGGGGTATAAGAAACTGTGGACGATAATAACCCGAGGTTCATTTATGAGAATAAGAAGAGAAAATAGAAATTAAGAAGGAAAGGGAAAAAAAGAATCATGGTATTGTATGTAAATATTCTTGAAGTCCGCTTTTTTCGCCTTTACTCAGACTCTTCAAGGTCCGTCCCCCAATCCCCTAGCCACCAGCATGCATACAAAAAAGAAAAAGAAAAAAAAAACGGTAAAAAAAAAACATGAGCCCATAAACTCATTCTCATACTCAGCTCATATTTCTCCTCTGTTCAGTGGTGTTTGACCAAGTCTGGTGGTTTTCCTCGGGGTCCCATAAGTAGTCTGTGTGGTTCTGTGCAGTAATGGTATGTAACTAGAAGTTAGAGCCAGCCCCAGGACCCCGCTAGTCTTGGCCTTTGTTTGCCCGGTTTCTTGGGTTTTTATAGATATTTCGGCTATTAATACGTGGTAGACGACCTTTTTTAAACCGGACGGATTAGGTGAGAGCTGACATGTTCGCTTGGGTGATTTGCTTTTGTTGTTGTTTTGTTGGTGGGTTTTGGGACATATTCAGCCTAATTTTATTGCTTTTTAGCTGGGGCCCAAAGTGTCGGTTTAACAGGGGATTGGGGGTGTCGAGCCGATGTTGGATCCGACGAAGAGGGATGTAGTTGAGCCCGAATGGCCGGCAGAGAACTATCAATTGTTGATACTTTTCCAAGTTCTTGGGTACTTGTATGACTGGTTTGTCTCCCTAGTTGGTATCATACAATCTATCCTTTAATATCAAAAACACAGGCCACATTCAAGTCCCATCGACCGGTCAAAATCAATCTCCCCACATCCTCGTAATATCACTTACTATAGTGAGATTTCACTCCAACACAATGAATTCCTAATCCTTCACGAGATTCCTAAGAAATCCCACTTTCCAGCCACCTTTCTAGAGATTCCCCGCTTGAAAATACAAACTGACAACTCAATGGCCCTGGCTGTTGATAATATCTTTTACATGGTTTCCAGTACGAAAACGAACATATCACACCACTTCATCGTAGATACCCGCCTTGTCAACGGGGACGTCACGGCAAAGTCGGGCAACACACTGAGAAGTGGATCCTGTAATATACAATAGACTTGCGGGCTTGGCAACGGGGTATAGTTTATCCCGATAGACACATCATCACCCTCTTCCAGAAACTCCGGCCATGTGTAGAAATGTCTCCGAATGTCAACACATGTGTCTACATGCATCATTGAAGCAAGGGGGGTCAACTTCCAACCGAGTAAAGTCAACGGATAGGATCTCTCTACAACGACAACAAAAGATGGAAATCCCCGGCTAGGTGGGGCTATCGAATACCTGTCAAGATCGTCTTTCTCCATTTCCTCGGTTCTCCTTCCCCTCAATTGCGTACTTTTTTCAAACACACTATATCTAGTGGAAAAACCCGAAGGTGCGGTTCACCACAGACCAGGCCTTTTCACATCGCCCCGTTTTTTCGTCGTGGACCATACATACAATAGAATTCCCTGTTTTACTAGGCTTTCTCATCGTCTGTTGGCCTATTTTTCCGCAATTAGCCTAGTGGGTGAGGTGCATTGATCATTGATCCCATAGCCCACTTGGCCCTGACTCCTCCACCCCACAAACACAAACAAGACGACCAAGCTTTGTGTGGCTTTAAAGCTACCGGAGCTAGTGGGAGCTAGAGCTAGAGTTTGGTTGTTAACTTGGGATCTCTGAAAAAAAGAAAAAAAGCAATATGGCTTGTATGTTCAAGATTCTAGAAGGCGGAAAACCAAATAGGTCAAAGATATCCAACACTTTACAATTCCATGGAAATTCCTTCTAGCTGCCCACGAGACCAAAAACCCACTTCCCGTGGCGTCAGAGCCCAGCCCCCCTTGACTCTGATGTCTTGCATGAGACTCTTGGAACATGCCATCCGTCATGCATTTTACTCCATACCTTTTAACTACACACAAAAAGCGACTGGTCAGATACCTGCCATTTCGTAAATGTATGTACCACCAACGCCATGAACTACCGGACGGTTACCTGCAAGTTTTGTACTTCACGATTGGCGAGCCCCCTGTTCCACCTGTACCTGTTCATGCCGTTTCTACTAAAAAATCAAACTCGTATTGGTGATATTTGACATTAGGGTTATATATCAAAGTAACCCTGCGTTTAGTACTACCAGGAGACTTCTCGGGACAATGCAGTTGGGTATGTTGTAATCAGGAGGGCATAATCGAGATCGATATATAAAAGGAGGTAGAACGCAAGATTGGGTTGTTGACATTCGGGAGATTCGTCCTTCATCCTGTTAGTAGTGTCATACACGAATTGGTTCCTGCTTCTTTCTCCATGCGTTGGTCCACTTCCACTTATTTGTCGGCCGGGTGTGTCCTGGCCGCCGTGTCTGGCACTATGGCTGAAGAAAAGTCCTTGAGAAGTATCATGTATCTTACGGGGTATGTTTATAGATTCTTCGGGGTGTGTATGAGATGAAAATTAACATTATGAACTAGACAACATGCTACTCTTCCTGCCACCGATGAACTCCGGCATGTGACCCACGTCAACTTGGCGTTCCTCAATTCACCCCTCTTCAATGAAGATCCACCAGAAACATACCCTCTCTTCGCCAACATCTCCGATCTTCGACCTCAATTCCCTTCAAACACCAAGTTTATCGTATCGATTGGTGGATGGGGTGATACCAGTGGCTTTGACGTTGGTGCTAGAAACGCCACGACTCAGAAGATCTGGGCTGAGAATGTCGCTACCATGATTGAGAGGACTGGTGCTGATGGTGTTGATATTGATTGGGAATATCCGGGAGGTAATGGGGAGGATTACAAGATTAATCCGAACTCGAATAAGACGTGGGAGATTTGGGCGTATCCGAGTCTTTTGACTTCTATCCGGAATGCTATTGGGCCGGATGTCTTGTTAACTGCGGCTGTACCCGGCCGTGCGGAAGATCTCATTGCCTTCACTAATAACACAATGCCCAGCATCATGGAGAGTCTAGACTATCTTAACGTCATGACTTACGACTTGATGAACCGTCGTGACACCGTCATTAAACACCATACTGGCATCCAAGAGTCCATAGACGCCCTAGAACTCTACGTTAGTACTGGTGCTCCTCTTGAGAAACTCAATATCGGATTGGCTTGGTATGTCAAATGGTTCCATACCAACGGTACAAAATGTGACCTAGTCACCAAGCCAATTGGCTGTCCTACCGGAATCATGGAAGATCCGCACACAGGTGCCGACTTAGGGAAAGCAGGCGCATTTAGTTGGGATGATCAATGTCCCGAAGACCTCGAGGCATCATTTCAACGGTCCTTGACAAAGGGGAATTTCACAGAAGTTGGCGGTGGTGGCTACGGCTACTTTGATGAGAGTGAGGATATCTGGTGGACTTATGATACACCCGAGGTTCTTGCGCTTAAATTCCAGCGTATCGTTGATCAGTATCCCATTGGTGGAGTCTTTGCTTGGGGTCTCGGGGAAGATGGCCCGGACTTTAAGAATCTGGGGGAATTGAATAAGCAGCTTGATGAGCGTACAAGTATGGGAAATCATGATGAGCTATAGGATGGCAATTAGACATGTATTCTAGATACTTGATGGGTCAGATCAGGGTTAATAATTAATGGATAATGGTTTAGTCCCGTGACACTTTACTCCATTTAGGCAGAAGATGGCCCCGCAGAAATATTTGGGTATGCATAGTTGCGCCCGCTCTTATCGTTTCGTTATTCAGCTGAATATCTGCATGCAACCTCGCGAACCTAATACATTTTCAAATCAACATGTTATTCAATCAGCGATACTCGGAGATGTTGAATAGTTTGGTTTGATATTGGAAACATAAATTACCCTTACCCTTACTTCCTTACCATCGGAGCCCGCCGTCGTAACAAGTAGCGCACGTTTTCCGCGACTCCTTCTCTCGGATATCATCCTTTGTTGAATGGAAGGCTGACGTGTACATGTATCTACACGTTCATAATAACTATTCGACCGAGTTGCTTGGTGTTTCGGTCATGGCTAGTGTGTAAGATTACGGCCACACTCGGAATGACCAATATCACGCAGTAGAGAATCATTCGTAATCAGTTTATCATGTCATTGAATGATTTCAGCATATACAAAACTCATAATACGTCCATTTTGGTGACGACCTTCATGGCACATCACATCCTAGTCTTGGCACTTGAAGCGGCTGCTTATCGGTAAGTGGCGGCCTTGATCCTGGTCAAGTCTATTGTGGGGTTCGATTCTTACTCGATGGCATTACTTGGACAAGTTGAAAAAGCTAGATAAGGATTTTTGCGGCCGAGAAAGAGTGATTTTATAGATGGGTTTTCATCAGTACTGAGTGGGTATTTCCTTTCTATGAACAGATTCACGTGTCGTCATGTTCTCCATTCAAATCTCGAAAACCCCACATCATAGTTCGTCTGTGTTCCAGAATTGGGAATTCTCCCAGTGAACAAAACCTGCATCTCCTGGTTTTCATTACGTACTTGACAGCACACAATGGCATGGAATGAAAGTGCTTGTGCCAGGCGAATTTGAGCCTCCCGTAAGATGATGGCTTAAACCAAGATGGGAAATATCTATGACCGGTTTTGGATAGTTTTTGGTGTTTACTTTGAATTGACAAATTGTCGTCATGACTTCGGTTCTCGTTGATTGTCATGTAGATATATCGAGTATGTATCATTGATAATACACTCACAAATTTCGGACACTGCCGACTTCCCCACGAAATTAAAGCTCTCATCTAACTAGATTCATCGTCCCCCTCGGCAGCCACCGAACCCAAAAACCCTCCTTACTATCCAACGTTGCGTGTGCCTCTTAGCCAAACTCTTTACAACCCTGGCTGGACTGCGACTCTACCAACTTTATAATACTACACAGCTGAGAGAAAGAGCTTACTCGCGTACTCCGGGCTACTCCCCCTCCCTTGCCACAAGCTTCTAGACGGAATCCGCCCGTTATCATATATTTCGGTAGGAAGCGATGAGAGTATTTTTTCGCTCGTCAGCGTGGTTGTTAAAGGAACACCATCTTGTAGATAATTACACGCCGGGAAAGATGGTTATTACGTTCAAATGGCTCGTTATAGCTATGAATTCCAATCTAGATGACAAAAAGCATGATATAGAGTCATGATAAAGCTAGAATTCTCAAATTGGATACATCTTGGTCTTTCGAGTATACTAAATGGCATATTCATACCCCCCTTCTTTCCGAGACTATGTTTTCTTACTTGCTGACAGACAGGGCTAGAGTGGGGGTTTCCAGTTCGAACCAAAGGTAGCTATGCTATCATTATTTAGCTATCGGACTAAGGCTGGTTCTTGATAATCCAGGCCCGTAGGCTTTCTTATTCTAGCACAATCCTAGTATGACCTGACTGCCCTGTAAAAGGATGAAGGCTCGGTTACAATGAGAAATTCCCAATGACGCAGTCGAAACAACCCGTTTAATGGTTTGTGCGTCCATAATATGTAGCCATCATGTATACTCTCAAAAACCATTGACGCTTTTTTTTGGTCAAATACCTTATCAACAGCCCCTCATTATCCGGATTAAAAGGTCAATTCAGCTATTGACTCTCATTTATTCACTATCAAATTAGTTAGACTATCCTGTCTGCCGCTATTGAATTCTCTGCGGCGCTTTACCCCCAAACTAGAAAAATACTGAGTGATTTCCCAATCGGGTCAGAGGAGCAGGATGGACGGATTCCCGGATGGTCGTTATCAGAAGATACTACCTCGCTTGGGGGCGATTTCCTTTTTTTTTTTGAAGATATAGATTAACCAGACTATAAAGATGAACCTGTTCGCCATCTTTCAAATCCATTGTTCTCGGTGATTTCTGTCGTTCACCAACATACTTTCATATCCACACTAACCCCACTTCATCTTATCGGTTTACACTAATAGATCGAGTGACTGGCATATCCCTTTTCTTGTCCATTCACAACTTCTTTACTACTCATTTTAAAACCTTCATTTCACAATGGATGAAGATCAAGGTCCCGACAACATTGCCCGGCATGAAGACCCCGGCCATAACTGGTCGCCATCCAACTTTGTCCGCGGAGCCAAGCGCATGTTTTTAACTAGGGACGGTCTTCTCGGTGACTACAACTATGGTCATCTCTTCCGGCCAAACCTTCCTTTCATGAAGAAGAGTACCCATATTGCGCCCTTCTTTGGTCTTAATGATCGTATGCCATTGGTTTTGGCTATCTTGTTGGGTTTACAACATGCCCTTGCTATGCTTGCTGGTGTTATTACACCACCGTTGATCATGTCTGGTGCTGGAGGTGTTAACCTTAGTACTACTGAGCAACAATATCTTGTCTCGACTGCTTTGATTGTCTCTGGAACTTTGTCGCTTGTTCAAATTACCAGATTCCGTATTCTCAACACCCCTTACTACATCGGTACTGGCTTGTTATCCGTTGTCGGTATCTCTTTTGCTATCATCTCCGTTGCTTCCGGGTAAGTTACCATAATTGACATGAGCAATTTCTGTGAGAAATTCACTAACCTTGATTCCCATTCAGCGCATTCACCCAAATGTATGACAACGGCTACTGCCAACTCGATGCTGACGGCAACCGTCTTCCTTGCCCCAAGGCATACGGAGCTAGTAAGTTCAACTCCCAGAGCGCCCCACCAGCCAACCTCTAACCACCCAATTTCCAGTCCTCGGTACCTCAGCCGTCTGCGCTCTCATCGAAGTCCTCCTCGCCTTCATTCCTCCCAAGGTCCTTCTCAGCATCTTCCCGCCAATCGTTACCGGTCCCACCGTCACTCTTATCGGTGTCTCTCTCATTCAATCCGCCTTCCAGGAATGGGCTGGTGGCTCCGGAAGCTGCATTTCCCGTCCCGAGACCGGTTTATACGCCATGTGCCCCACCATTGATGCCCCCCACCCTCTTCCCTGGGGCTCTGCTGAATTCCTTGGTCTCGGTTTCAGTGTCTTCGTTACTATCCTTCTCTGCGAGCGTTTCGGAGCTCCCATTATGAAGAGCTGCAGTGTCATTTGCGGTCTGTTTGTTGGCTGTGTTATTGCTGCTGCTTGCAACTACTTTGACAAGAGCAGCATTGATGAGGCCCCGGTTATCTCTTACATCTGGGTTCACACATTCCCCTTGTCTATTTATGGCCCGCTGGTTCTACCTTGCTTGACAGTATACATCATCTGCGCCTGCGAGGCCATTGGTGATATTACCGCTACTTGCGATGTTTCTCGCCTCGAGGTTAGCGGTATGACCTACGAGAGCCGTATCCAAGGCGGTGTCTTAGCCGACGGCATCAACGGTGTTCTCGCCGCCCTCATGACTATCACTCCCGTCACCACCTTCGCCCAGAACAACGGTGTCATCGCTCTCACCCGTTGCGCCAACCGCACAGCCGGTTACTTCTGCTGCTTCTTCCTCATCATCATGGGTATCTTCGCCAAGTTTGCCGCCTCCCTCGTCGCCATTCCCGCTGCCGTCCGTGGCGGTATGACCTCGTTCCTTTTCGCCTCGGTTGCCGTCTCCGGTGTTGCCATTGTCGCCCGTAGTGTCCCCTTTACCCGTCGCAACCGCTTCATTCTGACTGCCGGTTTTGCTCTGGGCTACGGTGCTACCCTTCAGCCTGACTACTTCACTTATGTCTTCACCTACAGTGGTAACAACCATGCCCTGGAGGGTTTCCTCAACGCTATTGAGATCATCATGGAATCGGGTTTCGTTGTTGCAGCTATCATCTGCACCTTCCTTAACCTAGTACTCCCTGAGGAGGTCGAAGAGACCCCTGGTGAGGAGGTTGTTATGGAGTCTGTTGTTACCCCGACTGACAAGTCGGTTCCATCTGTTGGCAGTGGCCCCGGTGCCAGTGATGAGAAGGTTTAATTGTCTTGTTTTTTCTATTGTACCAGTTGTTGTGTTTTGTTTATCTGGTGGTTGCTGAAAAGTGCCGGTGGATTTTGTAGTGTATATCTCTTTACGTTCTCGTTTGATACCTTGCTAGGGAAGCAGTCCCAATATTTAATGAATTTATATGTATCCATACTCAATCTGTTGTCTCGTTACACATGTGAATTACACTGCCGACCTGTCAAAACGTAATAAAAAACCCACCACCGTAGGTAGTCACCCAGTTTATCCCCAGATTCCACGAATGTGGATACTGCGGAACATGCACTTGTGCGTCCAACGATAGCGTTCCTGGAATTGCCGCATGGGGTGATTACTCGATCTCATCGAGTAACAACTTATACAATAGACCATGTTGCTAATCACCTAATAAATTGCCTTGCTGCGATAATATGCCAGTTTTATCAAGTCATCGGCCACCTCCGATGGTTGTCTCCACTTTTACGTTGCGCTGTTTTAGTCCTATCAGATAATTGGATAGCACAGACTTCATAAAGTTGACGCGATAAACGCAACAAGCGCAGATAATTCTCCATTCTAATTTGGCAGTCAGGGTATCAATAGGGTTACCAATAACCCAAATCGATAAACCCGTACGACAAAGACCCACTAAAAAGTCCCAAAGTAGTTTATTGCAAGTAAAGACATCGGAAGTTGAATGCGCCCAAGCTTCGCAAAGCGAGATATCGAACCTTTTCCCGGTTCTCAAATTCACTTTTGAATACCTCTGTGAGGGGAGTTTTTGTTTAACCTCATTTAATACTAGTCACCCCGATATATTCGCCATAATGTTCCAAAACACCTGCTCCTTCCCAGTGTCTGATGACATCGCCGCCGTGGCCGTTCATCCCGCTAAGCCCATGTTCACTATTGGCTTTGTCTCCGGCCGTATCACCACCTATGAGCTTCCCATTCCGACAAACTATGGTGACAAGGAACCTGTTTACCGTGCGCCTAACTCGAACCTTAAGTCTCGGGACACCCCCGTTCTCAAGACTCTTTATAAAGTCTCCCGGCACACCGGCGCCTGCCGCGCTCTTGCTTATACCCAAGATGGCTCCCGTTTGTACTCTGCCGGTACGGATAAGTTAGTCAAGGGGTTCTGTCCCGAGACTGGTCGGGTGGAGAGTAAAATTCAAGTATGCATGAACGAGCCGGACAAGGATGACGCTCCATACAAGATGATTGTTCTGAACCCCAACACGTTGATCATCGCAGGTGACAACCCATGGGTCATCGGGGTGAACCCCGAGACAGGCAAGAAGCGAGTTGAGCCGACGCAGCCCCATGTTTCTATTGTTAGCCACATCTTCACTTTGCCGCCAACCGACGGGAGTACTTCTGGAGCCAGTAAGCAGTGGCTCACGGCGGGCGCTAACACCCTCGCCATTAGCGACATGCATAAGGGCGTGGTAACGGATTCAGTTGAGCAGGAGGATCTCACCATGTCTGCTATTTTCATCCCACACATGCACGCACGCAAGTCTAGCAAGAAGGCCGGTCTTGTAGTTACGGGTACGGACGAGGGAACTCTGAAGCTGTGGGATATCAATGATATTGAACGGCCCATTCACAAGATCAAGGTTGTGCGAGATGAGAACATTGAATGCCTAGCCTATCTCCCCGAGAGTCTAGGTCTCGGCCATGTCGTTGCCTGTGGAACTGGCAACGGGAGCATCCGCTTCGTTGATCTTATTGGGCGCCGGACCCTTTCCGAGATGACCCTTCAGCATGACAATATGACCCAGAATGCTGTTGAGTACCTTGAAGTTGACTGTTACGGACGGTTGATTTCGGCTGATAGCAGTACTGTTAAGATTTGGGAGGACATGGCTTTGGATACTGATAGTGGTGCTTCTGAGACGAAGCCTAGAGGTACGAAGCGGGCACGGGATAGTGACTCTGATGATGAGTCCGGTGACTCTGACGAGGATGAGGACGAGGAAGAAGACTCTGATGACAAGGAGGATGGGGAGGACTCAGATGAAGATTCGAATTCTGAAGATGACTCTGATTCTGATGATGAGCGGAGTAAAAGAGAACAGGAGCGGGAAGCTGCTAAGAAGCGCAAGCTGGGTCCCATGGGAGCTCACGGGATTCTGGCCTTCGAAGGTCTGGATTAAAAAGGGCACATGTTCATAGTAATTGGCCTGTGTGATAATAATACATTATTTTCTTCGAACAACTAACTAATTTTTTGTAATGAAATTTAATGGTGTTTCAAGGGCACTTGTTACAAGAAGTCTAGACACAAAAAGAATAAGAATACAAAGATAAACTCCATTTCTATACCGAGGTGACCAATGTTTATACGACCCCAAAACCATGTGTATGTAGAATAACAAACAAAAACAAACGACCCACGCAATGACACAATACATAGAAAACGAAAAGCAAAAGAAACAAGTAGAACTGGTAGGTTAACGAAGACGCCTAGGGCACGGATCGGTCAAAGGTCGCTTCGGGATGAAAGAATGGCGTGAACGCGGGAGAGGCACGGAATTCTACCGAGCTATCTGGGATGGTTCTTGCGCCAACATACGGATGTTTTCCACAAAGCCTTCAATAAGTGCCTGATAGCCGTGTTGCGGGGCCTTCTCCATAATGAGACGACCCTGTTGTAAGATGGCGTCAGGATTAAGTTCGACTTCGAGTTCATGGTCTTTCTTGGTGTTGCCATTCTATTGGTAGTAAAATAATTAGTTAGGGATCGGCCATCATCAGAAAATTAAGGGAATAAGGTCAAAAACATACCTGAGAGCTTGAAACCTGAGTAAGATCAATCTGATAGGGACCCTGGCAGTAGGACAGACGATCCTTCACCCGGCGCATCTTGACAGAGGCGGCGGCTTGATTTGACTGGGCATCAAGGTCGTTAAGGGTCCCTGACCACTTGATTTCAATGTTGATGCTCACGCGGCAGTCCAAGGGACTTGAAGGGAACGAAATTGATAAGTCGGCAATTCGGATTTTGACAATCTGTGCAATAATGCGCGAAGGGTCTTTCTGATCCGTAGTTACGCGAACCTTAGGAGGGAACTTTTGCTGGCGGATGAGTTCACGAATAGGCGGAGGAAACTGGCTTTCAGAGCCTTGAGGCATCGGGAAGTATTGGTCAATTTCTCGACGATGCTTATAGTCGATTGGTACTCGGTGATCCCGGTTGGCTGTGCTGGTAGTCGTCATCCCATTCAATGCATCGTTGTAATCTTTGTGCTGCCGTTCCGTCATGTCGCTACGAAAATTGATTTGGGAACTCTCGTGAAGCACGCACTCCGAAGCAACCGGTGATTGAATTCTTTGGTTGGTATCGCGATCGAGTAAAGTCCCTAACTTGGCCTCAACTTCAAATTGAGCACCGAAGTTGGAAAGATCCATGCCGTTGGGAAACTTAATGATATTGGCGTAAATGAAGTCCGCAACACCTTCCGCAATGCCGGATATCCGTCTGATGTTGGACATACATGGTTCCCATGACCCAAGAAACCGTTGTCCGGGAATAATACCAGTACTGTTGATGGGGCCGCCGTGACTACGCGACCGTTGGGGACTACCACGGCCATTGTGAACAGGACGGGCAGTTTGTGGTACTGGAGGAACAGCCTTTTTGGCTTGACGGAGTTGGAAGTTTTCGTGGTTGAGACGCGCACCTGGTACATATTTCCGTGCCCAAACAGGTTCTTGCGAGTGCCGGACCTTGACTCTTTTCTTTTCAGGGAAGGTAGCAGAGGACATGGAGTCTCGCGCCGTTTTGCGTGGATTGGGTCCGGCACCATTGGCGAGCATGTGACGATCAGGACTGAATTTGAGGTCACGGCGCTTAGTGGAATCGACTTGCATCATGTTGTGCGTATCAGAACTTTTGCGTTTGGCCGGAGTAACCTTTTCAATGATGGGTGTCGTATTTTTGCTGGATGAGGCTCTAGCTGGGGAAAGAGCAGGCGCGGCTGATTCCAGATTGGGAGTACGAGACGAAGGGCCAGACTGAATATCAGTATTAACGGATAGGCCCGCAGTTCCTGCTCGCTTATTATTAGCAGGGGCAGCAGTTGACGTAGTAGATGGGTTCTGCGCGTTCGAAAACTGCGACGACAATGACGGAGTTGGCTGCACTGATGATTGTGGAAGAAGCAACGGCGCTTCAGCCTTGGAATGTGCTGTTTGTAGCCCGGTGGCCTTAGGTTTCGGCGGCTCTGCTGATCTTGTAGATTCCCTGGGCCCGAATTGTTGACGGGGCACAGGCTCTTTAGACTCGGCACCTAAATGCGCAGATGGATCAACAGAATCGATTGAGGGTGTAGAGTCGTTTCGCGAGGGTCGATTGTCGCGAGGGAGATGAATAGGACCAACGTTTTGAAGATGTTGAGGATTAGGACGCGAAGAAGGACGAAGTGCAGCAGACTCGGTCGATGAAAGAGGAGTAGACGAATTAACTTTTGTGGATAGAGAGTTTGGAGCTTCAACAGGACTGGATTTCACCTGTGGTATTTCTTGGTGAGGCTGGCGTCCCTGATTTTGCGCTGGAGCTACTAGCGGGGCCGTGTCTTGCTGGGGTCTTACTGGGGTTTCCGGTTGTTGTAGTGTATCCCTAGCGCTGCCAAATTCTAAGGGTGATGGCCTAGCGTGGGGCGAGCCTTGCTGACGAGGCAGAACAGCTAGTGGTTGTTGTACAGGCCCAGTAGAAGTTGATTGCGAAGCTGGCGGCCCTCGGGTTTGCGACGTCGGATTTTGTTGCATTGGAGTACCTGGTGGAACTGAGAGGCGATACGGCGGTTGCTGGAATTGCGGTGTAGTTGTTTGCGGCATGGAAGGTGACTGCCCTGGTGCCCCCGAATATTGTTGTGGTGCCTCGAGTGGGTGCCCCGGTGGTGGGCCCTGATGAGCGCGAAAAACCGACCGTTCAATTCGCTCCTGTTGGGCTGATACCAAACCTCCTCGAGGAAGCGCTGTAGCTATTTGATGCGGTGATGGATATTGGCCGCGTTGCATTGCATCACTAGGAGCTACTTGGTATGGCCTCTCGGGATGCTGCGGCGGGGGTCCATGGTGTTGCGAATGAGGACCAGATGGTCCGCCATATCCTCCAGGCGCTATGCCTGGGCTCGCAGATGGTGGTCCAGGCCCAGGTCTCCCCGGGGCTGCGTAGACTGAGGCTGAACGACCTTCATTAGGGTGCTCAACTGGAGTCATCTGACTAGAACGTTGTAATTGTGGATGGGATAGAGTACGGGAATAACCCGACACAGGAACTTGACCGGGCGCTAACACTGGGCTCGATTGACTTGGATACCCGTAGTTTGGCGGCTGACTTGGAGTGGCCGACGGTGGCGGTGCGGAGCTATGTGTAGAATGGGCCGACAGTGTCCTTTGGTGAGGCGGATATTGTGAATGTGGCCCAGGCGGCAAACCAGCTGATTGAGGTTGAGTTGGATGTGTGCGTGGTGATGGCTGATTAGGCGGCCCATTCATAGACGGAGTGCGCGGCGACGGGTTCCGGTATTGAGATTGAGGATGCTGGGCATGGCCGGCCGGAATAGAAAGCGGCGGAGCAGGTGGCGGATAGCTTCCTCTTGAAGGCGGATACTGATGAGGTTGGTGTTGAGCCTGCGGCGGCTGTTGCGACGGCTTCGGAGCACCAGGTGCCATTTGTGGGCCAGACTGGGGAGGTCCAGGTGGATATTGACCGTGCTGTCCTGGATGACTATAGTAAGCCTCATGGGGACTCGGCTGAGATTGATTAGGCGATGGCCGGTACGGCGGACCAGGAGCTGATAATTGAGGCGGTGGTTGAGCGCGTGGATCGTAGGATGCCGACTGAGAGCGCACGAACGGTTGCTGTTGTTGTTGAACCGATGGTTGTTGCTGTGATGGGTGTGGCGGGTATACAGGTGGGCCGTTGGGACGTTGGGAATAATCGCGACTGTTTCTCGGCGCGCCGGGGGGTTGATTGCCCGGGTGGTGATGTGGTGGATATTCGTTGCCATACGGTGGTTTATTTTGCGGCGGACCAATCGGCGTAGATGGTTGACTATATTGATAACCTGGGGGTGGCGCTCCTCGCGCATCGGGTGCTGGCGGTGGGCGCTGCATACTTGGAGATGGCTGGTTGGGGACAGTATTGGGAGGTGCGGCCGGCGCCTGACCGCGATCTCCACCTCCGCCGTTGTCATTGAGGATTCCTCTGATATCCATGTCGTAGAATTGAAATATGTTGTTCGGAATTGGTATTTATCAAAGCATGCTCTCGCGTGCGCGATTTTGTCGAGGGTTCGACTTCAGAGAAAACGCGGCGCGGCGCGTACGGAGGCAGATGAGAAAATATCAAGAGACAAGATGAAAAAAAGGCCAGTGAATTGACGGCGCGGAGAGCAATGACGTGGACGTTACAATACAAGAACAACGTCTGTGGGTATGTGCAGGCTAAGCGATCAATCACTGTCTGCACAATCACGCTGCAAGGTGGAGTTTGCAAGGCTTGCAGAGCGAGAGGGGTAACTGGAATGGGCGATTGCGAACAGGCAAAGTCAGGCGTATGGAAACAGAGAAAGTCGGCCAACGGGAATGCGGTGACGAATGGCGCGGCCCAAGTTAGACTAGTCGTGATGCGCCAGTAGAATGAGGTATGCGGGTATGTTTGGGGACCGAAGTTGGGTCGCGCTACGACAGGGCAATGGCAAGGGCGACGAGGCACCAGTTGCGGGAGATAGAAAGCACGTATCACGAGGAAAACGACCTTGTCTGAGTCTGAAGAGGACCAAAAACCAAAAGCGGACCAACGGGCCTTGGACTATAGACGGCGGGTCAGAAAAAGGGACACCACACGTCTTAAGCAGCGAGAAACACGGAGCACAAGAGCAAAGGACAAAAACAAAGTTCGACTTTGCGAATACTTGTCTTTTTTTTTCTCTTTTGCAGTCACTCGTCACACCGAGCAAGCTTTTGGGCGGTGCAAGCTCAGGAGCGGCAGTTTAGTAGCGGTTGACGCGATTGTAACGAGACAGGTCCAAGTCGGAGAGATAAGCGAAGACAAAGATAGAGTTCAGACTCAAAGGACAGTCGCACGTGACAAACTGTAGCATTAAAGTAAATGACTAAGTGGGTTGATATATGTAATGGTAGTTATCGTATGGGATGGTGATGTCGTACTGATGGATGATAGATTGTTGAAGCGTAAGCTAGGGATAAAAATTGCGACTGAGGATGATCTTTATAGATGGCGATGATGGCGCAAGTGCGGACGTCAGAACTATCGGGCTGCCGAGGAACATGAGCATACAGCAGGTATTGACGTGATGTGGCGTCCAGAAAAAGAATGGACGGGGTCGGCGCAGCTTCCTGTCTTGACTTGACGTTGGTTGCACACCGTGAGTTGGGCGTGTAAAACGCAAGAAAATATGTGTGTATGAATGGCAGCAAGCGCCGTGTGTGAGATGACAGGAAAAAAAACATGGAGGTTGTTTCCCCAGAAAAGGCCCAGTAAGTGCCCAGGAACCGTGAAAACCTGCAGTAGTTGCTGCAGCCAGCGCGCACCTTTACAGGGTAGTTTGAGGGGTTTCTAAGCGGCTGTGCAACCAGGAACAAGCTTTCCTTCACTACACCTCATGAAAAGTGGAGTTAAACTACGTGTGTTTCCTTCCCATTTGGCTACTGCTCGGTAGCTTACCATAAAGACTACCTGCCAAAGGAACAGACCAAATTAGATTGGCATGTTGTGGCAATATGTCGGAGTAACTCCCGTAATCCTATCTCTATTAGACGTTAGAAAACGCAACAACAACAGCAACAACAACAATCATATGT
The DNA here is from genome assembly GCA_000712465.1 of Huntiella moniliformis. NCBI lineage: Eukaryota > Fungi > Ascomycota > Sordariomycetes > Microascales > Ceratocystidaceae > Huntiella > Huntiella moniliformis. The sequence goes on from JMSH01000063.1 coordinate 42,097, forward strand.
ATTTGTATGTTATGTTTTAACCAACTTGTGTTGAGATTTGTAAATGTATTCACAACTCTTTCATACTTTAAACTACTTTCTAAACCTACAATAAATCGTCCACAGTCGCTTATGTCAAGGCCCTGCCCACTCGCATCTCACACTTACAGGGCCATGGGTGAAAGCAACCAAGGGATAACGGGTATTAGGATGAGCCCAATGGTACCCACAGCACGGTCCACAGCCTGCTGACAGCCTGTCCAGTTGACTTTGCCCAAATCACGATTTGTATGTATTTACATAAAAAATGGACATTAGGCAGTAATGTCATTCGTACATGTGTCTATGCATATACATGTGAATCAGTTTCTAAGGATTCACACGATTGTATTTGTATAAGCCTGTTGTATTGACATAAACTCTTGGGGTTTTTAACCAGTTCATGTAGGTTAACATGAACATAATATTACTAAGTGTTCAATGGAATAAACCCTTCTCTTGTGTTGATTAGTCTATCATGGCAAGCCAACTCTTAACATTGGAGTTCTTATGGTGCTTGACCATTGCATGTGTATATGTGCTCAAACTGTTGTGATCATAGAATCTTATATGTATATATCCAAATTCATGCCTAACGTTCACTCGAAGCTAGCTATGAATCACGCTAAATTCAGGTCTCACTTTGAACCCCACTAACAATCCTCTACTGTGTTAGGTCCTCTAATACGAACCACGTTAACATGGCTGACTCAGCTAGTGGCCTGTCTTTTCAAGACACAAGGGCATCCACCATGAAGGGGCGGGGCAGTATGCCTATGCACCGTCTTACAGCGTTTGTTAGCACTAAGCTACAGGAACCACGCGCAAAGCTATTCCAGGCAAGCCTTGCTTGACGTACTCTACTGTTTGTGACCTTCTAGCCATAGCTTTGCCCTCTTGAACAAAACTCAACTTGTTGCTTGCCAACACCAAACCTTGATCTTCATTTATCCATTTCTGTGTTTAGCGCGTCGTTGACACAATTGTTAAACCATTGTCATCACATCCTGCTTTCGTTTTCATTTTTTCACCCTTCTGGTGACGCAGCGTTGACGGCCTCGTTCTTTACATCCCGACAACCCCTCCGTCTAGCCCGCGTTTTGCGCATTGGTTCGTCATCCCACCTCTTAATTGACATCTCGACCAACGCCCGTCTTCAGTTTATCTGTTTGCTCCAGTCTGATTCTGGAAACATTCAACCATCCACCCTCACATAACACTGCTCGGTAGTTCACAATGGCTGCCATTGCTACCCTCACTCCGACCTCAGTGTCGTCCGCCAAGGGCATTCTTGCCTTCCTCCATGATGAGGATGTCTCGCTGAAGATCTTCGCTCTTGACATCCTCAACTCCGATATGGACACCCTGTGGACCGAAGTTGCTGGCCACGTTGAGCAAATGTACGTTATATCCCAATTCACCTATACATGGTGATGGTATTGGCCCCTGGTCTTCAATTCTGCCTGATCTCATAGACTAACGAAACCCCACCATCTTTTACAGCGAAATCATCTACGACGATGAAACCTTCCCCGACCACGCTCTCGTCGCCTTGGTTCTTGCTAAGGTTTACTATCATCTCAAGGCCTACCACCAGGCCATGGTCTTTTCCCTCTCCGCCGGAAACCTATTCGACATTTCGGCCCCTACCGAATTTGAAGAGACTATCATCGCTGAGTCTATTGACCATTGGGTCGCACAGGCTGATGCTGCTTACCGCAAGAGCGCTGAGAACTCTGGCGAGAAGAGCACCAACTTCTCCCAGTCAGAAGCTTCCGTTACTTCGCCGACCACGCCATTCTCTGCCCAGCACATGCCCTCCAAGTCTCTTCTTTCTCGCGACACATTTTCTTTGGAATCCGCCCAGGAGTTGGAGCCCACTCAGAAGAAAGCCCTTGAGAAGCGCGTGCTCCAGCTTTTCCACCTTGCTATCCAGCAAAAGAAGTACAGACAGGTTCTCGGCATGATTTTCGAATCGAAGCGTCTTGATCTTTACCCACAGGTTATCCTTGATGCCCAAAAGGACCACCCCAATGACCCCGCATTTGTCAAGGATCTTATGGAATACTCTCTCACCATGTGCCTTGACGTTGTTCAAGAACACGGATTCCGTAACAATCTGCTTCGGGTTATTTTGAAAGTCCTTAACGACATTGAGGACCCCGATTATTCTGCCATCGCCAAGTGCGCCGTATATCTTGATGCTCCTGAAAAGGCGGCTTCGATTCTTCGTCAGCTGGTTGAGACCGGCAACGATGCGTCAGTTGTTTCGGCCTACCAAATTGCTTTTGATCTTTATGACAACAGCACTCAAGAGTTCCTGGGTAATGTCATTTCAACATTGCCAGCTCCCGTCGCCGAGGCTCTTGCCGCAGCCGCGCCAGCTCAGTCTGGAGAAAACCAACCCCTTTTAGAAGAAGGTGCTCCTGCTGTAGATTCCGACGCCACTGAGGACGATGAGCCTAGCCCAGAGAAGAAGCTTTCCAAGGCTTTCAACAACATCCATCTCATCCTGAATGGTACCAAGACTGTCCGTCTTAACCTCGAGTTCCTGTACTCCAATAACAAGTCAGACATGTCTTCTCTAAGCAAGGTTCGCGAGTGTCTGGATGGTCGTAACTCCATCTTCCACTCTGCTCTCACTTTCTGCAACGCCTTCATGAACTACGGTACGATGAACGATAAGTTCTTTAGCGATAATCTTGACTGGCTTAGCAAGGCTGTCAACTGGAGTAAGTTTACGGCTACGGCAGCCCTTGGAGTTATCCATCGTGGTAACGTTGACCAAGTCCACAAGCTTCTCGACCCGTATCTCCCTAAGAACTCAAGCCATGGATCTATTTACAGCCAAGGTGGTGCTCTTTATGCATATGGTCTGGCTCATGCCAACAACGGCGCTGTTGCTCTGAACTACCTTAAGCAGCAGTTCACTGACGCAGTTGAAGAGGTTATCCTTCACGGTGGTGCTCTTGGTCTTGGCATTGCTGGTATGGCAACTGGGTCTACTGAGTTACTCGACAAACTTAAGGTGGTTCTGTACTCAGATTCGGCTCTCAACGGTGAGGCTGTTGGTCTTGGCATGGGTTTGATCATGCTGGGCACTGGTAACGAGAGTGCCATTGAAGACATGATGTCATATGCCCATGAGACCAGCCACGAAAAGACTGTCCGTGGTCTTGCCCTCGGTATGGCTTTGATCATGTACAACCGTCAGGAAGGCGCCGACACTCTGATCGAGACCCTTCTCCAAGATACGAACCCTGCCCTTCGGTATGGCGGTATCCTCATGGTAGCCATGGCTTACTGTGGTACCGGAAGTAACAAAGCTGTTCGTAAGCTCCTCCACACTGCTGTTAGTGATGTCAGTGATGACGTCCGTCGCGTTGCTGTCATGAGCTTGGGTTTCGTCCTTTTCCGTAAGCCCAGCAGCGTTCCCCGCATGGTTGAGCTGCTCGCCGAGTCTTACAACCCGCATGTTCGTTACGGTGCTGCCATGGCTCTCGGTATAAGCTGTGCCGGTACTGGTCTTGCCGAAGCTATCGAACTTTTGGAGCCCATGGTCAAGGACCCCTCAGACTTTGTTCGCCAGGGTGCTTTGATTGCCCTGTCCATGATCCTCATTCAACAGAACGATACCATGAACCCCAAGGCTGCTTCCGTTCGCAAGACACTCAAGAAGGTTGTCGCCAATCGTCACGAGGATGCCATGACCCGTTTTGGTTCCGCTCTTTCGCTCGGTATTCTCGATGCCGGCGGCCGCAACTGCACCATTGGGCTTCAGACCCAAACTGGCAATCTCAACATGTCCGGTATTGTCGGTATGGCTGTGTTCACCCAGTACTGGTACTGGTTCCCATTCGCCCATTTCCTGTCGCTCTCTTTCTCACCCACTTCGGTTATTGCCCTCGACCAGGATCTTAACGTTCCTTCATTCAAATTCCATTGCTCTGCTCGCCCCAGTCTTTTCGACTACATGCCTGAGCAGGAAGCCAAGGCCGAAGAGGCTCCAGCTCTGCTTAAGATGGCTGTTCTCTCGACCACCGCCTTGGCCAAGCGTCGCGCCCAAAAGAAGGAGATTGCTCAGAAGAAGGAGAAGACCCCCGGCCCCGATTCTATGGATGTGGACATGGCGGATGCCAAGCCTGCTACTGAGGCTAGTGGCTCAGCTGAGGGTGAAAAGAAGAAGGAGGCTTCTGAAGCTCCTGTCGAACACAAGAAGCGTGACAAGGCTGGTTACGAGATGGACAACATGACTCGTGTCCTTCCTGGTCAGTTTAAGTACATTAGCTTCCCTGACAGCCGCTTCCGCCCAGTCAAGACGGCCACTGGTGGCCCCTTACTCGTCATTGATACTAAGCCTAGCGAGCCCAAGACTCTGATTAGACCTAAGCTGCCTAGACTTAATCCTCCTAGAACTACTGTCCACCAGGCCCATAACCTGCTCGGAAGAGCCCCACATGCCTCTCGTCTTGGTGGTGCTTCCGGCGCTCGTGGCAGTGGTGGTTCTCGCAGACAGGTCAACGACGAGATTTTCCAAGGCCTCCAGGAGATCCTGACTGCCACTGCGGGCCGTGCTGTCCCTGGTGCGACTACTCAGAGTCAGCCTCGTGTTCCCTTGGCGGATCAGGGCGATGAGAGCGAGGAGCCTGTTCAGCCCGAAGACTTCGATTACCACTCTGACTCGCCCGAGGATGAGGAAGATGATGAGTAAATGGTTTTGTACACTACGAGTTTTCGTGATGGTGAAGTTGTGGCGGTAACTGGTGATTGGGATTGTGATGGCGGGAATACACTGCATTGTTTTGTTTTTGTTTTTTATGTATTTTCGGTTTCCCTTCTAATTCCTCATAGAACAATCTTATTTCATTGTTAATCCAAGTGATGTCTTTTTATATGTGTGTGATACAACTGGTAATTAAAGTTTTGTTGTCTAAAGTCGGTCGTACCAATATGTGGGTCTATCTTGTCTATCTATTTCTGCAACTGTCCACTATTGCCATCCGGGTTCGCACACTGTTCACATGCTCTGATCCGATGCCACGCCGTTGCCAAGTTACCCCGTGTGTTATATACAGACGCCTGAGTTTGTGGCTGGGTATTATAAGACTCATCCGTCGCCTTCACCACAATATCCGGCGAACACAAAAACGAAACTCCCTTCTCCTCCATTTCTTCCTCCGCCGCCCTAAGTAAATCCCCCCTTACTGTCGACGGTTCCATTGTCTTTGTCGGTGATACCCGAACAACCCCATCATATTCCCAGCGTTTCCACGCCCAAGAACGGCCACGACCGCGGTGGTTGGCAAGTGTGTTTTGGCAGTTATCGTCATCGATGAGGCGGGCTTGCGTCCAGGTGTTTCCACCGTCTAGACTTATATCTACCCGGGTGATGGCACGGCCGCCGCCGGAATAGGCGTATCCTTTGACGGAGACGGGCCGGTCTGTTGGGGGAGTGGATGGGAGAGCGGGATGTAGTTCGGCGGAGGTCACGGCGGATGTGACGGGCATTTCCTGGATGGAGGGGGCTGTGGACCAGTCTGGCTTGTCAATGTTGGGGCCGAAGGTTTTGTAATCCTTTCGTTGCCATTGGGAAGGACTCTCTTCGTCACTGAGAGTTATCTTTGATAACCACTTGACAGAGCGAGCAGCGACATGGCCGGGCACCAGAGCCCGAAGTGGGTATCCGTGGTCCCGGGGCAAGTCAGTGCCATTCATACCATATGCTAATAGAACGTCATTGCGAGACTCTATAGCAACAGCTGTTGGTATGCTGGCTCCATATGCTTCGAGTGCGGAAAAGTGCGTGTGTTGGGAATCTTCTGGTGGCTCAGCTTCTCCTGATCGCACAGCTGCAACGGGATATCCCGCATCGGCAAGAACATCGCATAGTCGGACACCAGTCCATGTAGCTGTACTAATCCCCCCTGTAGTCCACTGCAATCCATTAGTAGCCTTCGTCTCACGAGTCATATGGTTCCTTCGGTTTCCAGAACATTGTAATGTTGCTGTCAATGTGTGGGAAGGGAACTTTGTCTTGAGTTCGGCCAAAGTATAGGTCTTGATATCACCATCTGGTAACTCGATTGTCAACGTATGTTCGGGAGCATCATTCACCACTGGGACCCAGAAGTGGTTCCGCACATAGAATAACGGATTTGGCGTGGCGAAGTCAGCGGCTAATGCTGCAGCGGGGGTCTCGGCATTACGGGGACAGGCTGTAAGTGTTCGTAGAGCGGGATCCCGAATAGGATCGCGGGAGAAGGGATCTTCGATGTTGGTTAGGGGGATCTTTCCATCAATGAGGTCGGCAGAGTGAACATATCCAATAGCATATTGTTCGAGAATATCGCGAACATGAGGAGCCTTGTGAATTGTGAATATATCCCAAAAGGGTTCGACAGCACCACCTGCGGCTTGTAGAATGACTTCACCACCTGGATGTCCCGGAATCCAATCTGTGATGTCATAGACCTTATCGCCCCATGTTAACCATGGACGTTCAGATTTCCCATCATGGAGCTTAACATCTGTAAGTCGGTATCGTGGCCAATCCTTTGGCTCTCTGTTGTCATGACATTGTTCAGTTTCATCATCATGGTTATCCGCCGGATCAGACATCGTGAACCCCAAAGCACCAGCTACTATACCACTGGAAGCCAAAAGGGTTAGGGTCCGTCTCGACCCGACGGGTGTATGCCGAGTAGAACTCCCATTTTTTGTTGAATGCACATTTTTGTCCGGACAATATTGGTGTCGAAATGGAGTAGAGGAAGTGAATCGACGAATAGTGGTGAAACCAAAACGATTGTTCGAGTGTCGTTGGCATTGTTTCACTAATGGAGTTGCTAGAGAGGGGCGATGGCCCAATCGAGATAATAACGATGTTGCCATCGCTCGAGAGACGGGGGTTAGGGGGATAACCGATATGTTCATTTGGCTTTTGGCTTGGAAAAATAGCAGTGTACGACTTGAGTAGTGAACACGAGATATCAAAAAGAAACGAGACGAGTGATGGAAGAAGTAAAAGGACAAAGTTAAATGATCAAAATGGACCAATATTTCAAGTTTCTACAAAAAGGAAGTCTTCCACGACATCCCCTTCCATCCCCCATTATCTATGTATGTATCTCGCAACTTCCCCCTTCCCCTCCCTCTTGCCCTGTCTACCCGCCACAAGTGCCACCCTCGTATCACTGACTTCCTCCACAAACTACTTGTACATTATCATGTATGAACCTAATCAACCGGATTGGCCTTCCCTTTTTGCCGTACTTCCCTGTCTGGCTGGTCTGTCTTGGGGTATTTACCGGCGATATGGCTGTTGTCTTTCTTGCGCATGTTCCTGTTTTTCTAGGTTCAGGGCAGGATAGGGCGGGAGATAAGCCGGAAGATTTTGCAAGTACGTATGAAATCGTGGCTGTAGGTGAATAACCTGTGTGTTACGTAGACCACATGACCTTATAGAGGAGGCCACGATACACCTGATCAAAGGACTAGACCTTGAATAAAGTGTCAATTGAAAAATTATCAATGTATAACTACTGTTAGAAAAAGCTCTTTCAACTTTTCTGCCATCTATTATACACTCTGCAGTACCATCAATATAATCCAAGGTCGCCGAACATCTGCAGTTTGTCCGCCGACATTATCCACCACTTCCAAAGTCACGGACTTGAATCCCCGACTTTTATTGGATGTATCTCTCTGACCATTTAACAATTCGGAAAATCCTTCACCAATATTATGTTATTCACATTATTCTCGTCTCTTCTATCAAATGACCCCAAAAAACGACCCCAATTCTGATCAAGTTCGGCCTCTCACTACCATTAACCCATAACCCTAACTGCTTTGCAACCTCTCCAATGAACATTCTGTCAATTAAAGTCCACCAAGATGGACACCCATCGACACTCGATTGTTCTCGTTGTATCCTTCGGGGGTATGCACCAACTTGAGCACGATTCCCTTGGTTCCGTATCCTTTGTTCCTGAATGAGTCGGTGTAATAGGCGGGGTTAGAGGTGTTGACGTAGGCTGGCAGCTGGCCACCGGCGTTGTTACAGTCAATGAGAACAGGCTGTGGATCGTCATTCACTCTTGGCACCCATTTTCCCCAACTCCCCGTGATTCCATCCAACGAATGAGCAATATCGTCGTATAAGATACTGGCGTTCTGGTCGCTTGATAGACGCGCAAGTAGCATTACAGTACCACGAGTAATCACAGTCCATTCCATGCACGTGACATCTTTAGACGCACTACCAACCGAGACATCCAGAGGCTTTGAAGAAGCCGTGTTGCCATTAGCTTCCCGGAACTCATGAGCTGATCCAGTCGCAGTCGGACCGATGTAAGCTGAGCCAACGGTAGCAGTCCCACCAATCACATGCGGAACCGATCCATTCCGGAAAACAAAAGGAATTGAAGCATTCCAACCCACAGCTGGAGCTGTCCCATTAGGAAACGGGCCGGTGCCGTTGAAAACCGGTATGCCAGTTCCGGTAGGCCGCACAGTAAACCCAGTGCCGGAGACACTATGCGGGACCGATGTATTTTGTGGAGTAGTTGCGTTGATACTAGCCGTGGCATTTGGGCTCACAGGAAGAGGAATTGGACTGGTCGAGTTAATAGGTGGAGGTGGATTTCCGTGAGTGTTATCGTCGCTGTACATTGTCCAGAACAGAGGGTTGTTCGAAGTATGCGAGTATAAGCGGAGGTACCAGGCAATAGTGCGGATGTCCTCCATGTTGAGGTTCTGTTCTGTTGCTCCGGGGTAATCATAGCAGAGCATCTTGGAAGACGGTGCATCGCATTGCGCTAGTGTTAGTAGCGGTGCTGACGCCAGAATCAAAAAGATAGAGAAGATTTGGTTCTTCATCTTGAGCCGACAGTATTGTGATATTCGCCGGAATGTGATGAGTATAGTCAAGAGCTCAACCAAGACTGGTATGTACGTGACTAAATAGACGCAGATCACCAATAGAAATGAAAAGGGGAAAACAAAAAGAAACCGAGAAGCTAAAAATATCGTCACCTTCTTACTTGCTGCTTTATAAGGCACCGACAACTATCAAAACATATTTCTTGTTTCCTGGAGCCCACCATGGTTCCACTGTAGACAATTTTTGACACCCTTCACAATCAGTCACACTATTCTCTCGCCGCCTTCATCTGGTATCACCTAGTTTGTTCAATTGTGTGCCTCTTGTGTCTTTACAAACAAAGGGAAATGCCATGATGCCGTGTGCTTGTGCAAGCAACATCTACGACCATCATGAAGCCGGCTGCAGCACAACCTCCAACCGGGCCATGCAAAGCGAAATTCCCATCAGTGGAACCTCACAATAGATGAAAATCACAATATCAACTTATGATTGGACATGATCAGTGTGTCCGTATACTGCGATTTACTACACCTATTAGGCCTAATATATCTCCGACAAAAAGACAGCCACAATTACCAGCCTGCACAACCACCCTTCATCGATAACAACCCATCTAAGTCGCCGACATCTACAACTTCACACCACCAGAGATAAGCTTATCCCAATCTTGACGTTCAAACGGCAAATAGGTGCCACCGCTAAGCCAATAGACTTTGCCCGAATCGACTTTATCAGGGTCAACTCCCTGAATACGAAGTTCTTTCTTCAACTGCTTGAATGTGCCTGTAGCGTCAATTTGGGGCAACACACGCAGGAATATAGGACGGGCAAACCGGGGTAAGCGCTTCTCCACATGATCGGCCAGACTCTTCAGTACATCGGCAGATGGCTGTCCATCTTCCTGTAATCCCCCAGGGCTGAACACAAGAGCAGCACATCCACAACGACCATCATGCTTCGGGAGTTCTACGCCATAAACATTAGGCTCAAGCACCAAGGGGTGAAGGCCCACCTCTTGGGAAACTTCGGCCGTGGACACATTCTCACTTTTCCACCGGAACGTGTCACCGATGCGGTCGGAAAAGTACACCATGCCGTAAGAATCCCAAATCACCATGTCGCCAGACCGGAACCATGCATCATCTTTGCTGAACACACTACGCAGGATTTTGCCTGAAGTCTCCTTCTCGTTCCCATAGTATCCTTGGAAGCGGGATTTGATATTTTTGGGAGGAAGACGGAACATGAGTTCACCTGGCAGGCCGGGCTTGACCTTCCGACAGAGGCCCGTCTTGGGATCACGCCAAGGCTGCTCAGTTATAGGATCAACTTCTACGACCCGTACATTGTGTGCCAAGAGTATGTTGTACAGAGTTCCGTTCCGGCCCATGGCGCCCTCCGTTGACTCATCCGTGCTGAGATTAAATGTTGCAAACGGACTTTCAGTAGCAGCATACCACTCAGCAATACGTGCGATACCAAAGCGGTCCTTGAACTTGCGCCAAACATCAGGCCGAAGGCCGTTGCCAAAAGCCGTGTGTACGTGATGCATCTTGTCCATATTCTCACCCGTCTCGGGGTCGATATCTGAAGGAGTGGCAACTAGATACCGGCACGTCTCACCAACGTAGTGCACGATTGTCGCCTTTGTTTGCCGAACATCGCGCCAGAATCCCCTGGCTGAAAACTTGCGACTGAGAGCAACGGATGCACCAGCCTCCAGCATGTTTAAGAAGCCTAAGAGACAAGCCGAACTGTGATACAGGGGCATAGCCTAAAGATGAAGAAGTCAACAAAGTTGTATCACTAACGGGAGGAGAAAGTGCTTAGATGAGACACAACAGCTCGGCAAACCGCATCGTTGCTTTCAGATGCCGGTCCCGTCCAACAATAATTGAAGTAAAACCATCGTAGCTAAATCGGCCTGATTTGCGGTCATAAAAGGTGAATACTTACTGTATAAAAAACATCATCATAAGTAGTACCTAGCCATCGCCCAAAGAAGCTCCCCGCTATGGTTGCCTTGCCCACTGAAACAATGGCTGGCTTAGGTAGACCGGTCGTACCAGAGGTGTAAATCAGCATAGCTGTGTCCTCTACATTTCCAACATATCGAATTTCGTTGGGATAAAGGGTGCCTGGTTCAGCCTGGATTTCCTGGTCTAACTCAGGAGTCACCGTGATCAACTTAATGTGCGAAAGGCTCTTGGTCACCTGCTCAGTGAAATTTAACTCAATTGCTGGATCAATCAAGACTAGCTTAGCATCGCAAACCTTGATACAATGGGTCAAAGAATCCCCAGTAAGGTTGTAGTTGATGAACGACGGCTTAGCTCCAATAGACCACAAGCCAAACCAGACATAGATAAAGGTGTTGCTATTCTGGAAATCCATAGCTACGATGTCACCAGGCTGGACTCCATGTTTCTCCCGCAGCCACGTTCCATAGCAAAGAACACTCTCGTATATCTCCGCGTAAGTGTAGCTACGGCCTTCAAACTGGATCAACGTCCGAGAAGCATGTGATGATGATTTGGCCCAGCTTTGAAGAGTGTAGAACTGGTTCAGACCACAAGTATGGGTACGAATGAACGATTTGATGATACCAGGGATGACTGAGCGGATCAGATGAACATCGTAGACGAGGCCCGATAGAATTCTCATGTAAGAGGCTGCACCGACTATCCCCAGCGCAGTGAGTACTATGTTAGTAAAAATGTTAACTGAAACTATGTCTAACACCAATGTTTCGGGAGTGGAAGAGACTAACCCGCAGACGTTGCCATGGTTGAAGATATCCGAAGGATCCAATGGATTATGACAACACAATAAGCCCTAGTGGGATATCAGGGTTCTCGGGAGGTTCCGATGTTATTAATTGCCAGGCAGTCGATTTATCTTTAAAATCACGAGATGTAGTAGCTCTCATCAAACGAAGAGCAAAGAAGCACGCAAGCAATGAGTAGAGAATAAAAAACAAAGATTCGGAAGCTAGGTTTTTGAAGTGTCGTACTTTAGTAGCAGGCTTAGGTTGGTAAGACGCAGCTGAAATAAATCTGACCTGCCGAGACGCCCAGTAGACTTTCAACAGGTCGGTATCAGACGGAGATTATACCCAAAAGGTGACTTATAAAGCTAGGCGATATAAGCGGTTGCACGTGAGATGAAGCCAACGAACCGATGTGATGACTTGAACAAATGTAGATTCGGCTTCAATGGTTTGAATTGGCAAAGAAAAAATGGATGTGTTGACGGCTACCGAAAAAAACATCCAAGGCTACGAACTCTTCGTTTTGTTGGGGCAATGACACTAACGTGATTTTTCAACTATTAGAGTAGTTGTCATCGTCTTATTGAGAAACTGCCGAGTGATGTAAGAGATCGTCCGACGGAGTTTGAGGCTCAGTTCCTTACGCTATTCTTCCAGGCGCGATTTTCAGTGTGAAAATCAGGGGTGTCTGGTATGTAAAGTGACCGAACAGATGTCTCGGAAGTGACCAACTGAAATATGTCCATTTTGGAAGACGTGAGTTACTGCGAAAGTGAAGCATCACCACATATTCCCGGCGACTCATTGGAAGGGTTATATTAGGGTTATGATACTAGCGCCACATGGTTACTGTGGCGTCCGAATGACCCCTGTCAGTCGAAGCTTAAGCTGGCATCATGCTCATATATACTACAAGCGGCATAAGGATCGCAACAACCAGCGAAACCGTGACGACAGTACTTGTCGCAACATCTTTATAAAGACCGCCTCAGATCATAAAGTGCAAGCTGCACTACCTTGGATTCTCCTACTATCGCCACACAAAACAGATGTGTCTTGACAAGTGAACTTCCTCTTTTACTCTTCACATCCCACCAACTGGACCATATTTATTATGGACACTCCGGCTGCTGGCGCCGCGCCCGCACAAGAGCCGATCGCGCGCAAAGCCCCAATCACAAATGCCATAGAAGAGGAAACCAAACCCGAGCCACCACCGGAAGCACCAGAAAGTTTGAGAAAGCGGCTTTGGGTAGTATCGTCATTCTGGGCCGTCGTCATTTTCGTCGGTGTCCCGTTATGGTGGAATCTCACAACGATTGTGAGAGTGCCTTTGCCGGTGGAGGAGATGTTGAACTGGGCGGAAGGAAAGGTACTGTTCTTGTTTGATGTGGATTGTGTGTGTTAGACAATATAAACTAACTAATTGGTATCTTTAGGCTTGCCAACCTGTATTTCCATTACAGGTCAACCTTCGCACCGCTGATATCCCCCAAGTTCGCGCCGAAGCTCTCCTTCAACAAGCGCAAACATTCCTAAATGATGCCAACAATTCACCAAACCATAAGCTCAGACTACAACTCGAAGACACGGCTACTCGGGCTTCTATCCCCGCCATTACTATCGATCTCACTCCCGGAACGACCATTGGCGCTACCCTCGACAAAAAGACCCCTACCATGTCGATTACATATCCGCCGAGCGCCCTCCCTGATAGTACGACGGGAGATTCTGCTCTCGCACGCTTCATCGCCTCGGAACTTCAGGATACTTTTGCGGAGGAGCGGGCGGCATTGTCATACTTGACTCTGGAGAATCGTGACGAGGCTATGGGACAGGAGCTGTTGGAGAAGTTTGACAAGCGGTCAACACGGTCGTTGCAATATGCGCCGACGTACCATTTGGCATTTTCTTTGTTCACTGCCGGTGCTACACCCAGTGATTGGGACATTCATGGTGCGATTCGGGAATATGTACAGCCTATGTTGGAGGTCTTGAAGCCTATACATAACTTTACATTTGATACACAGGTGCAGCTTTATTCTGCCCCTGGTGTGGACGCCCAAGTGTTGCACAAGGATGGTCTGTCATCCTTTGTCAACGGTGCTGAGTGGTCTCTCTCACCGTCTATTGGCCAAGCCCCGACTATCAACTTCATTATTTACGTGGGAAACCAGACTATCGAGCTTGGCAATGCTAATGAGACATCAAAGTCTTGGTTGATTCCGAAGTGGGGATCTGTATTTTTGCTTGCCCTCTCACCCGAAGTACAGAAGGTTCCCACAGAGACACTCAAAGAAGCCATGCTCACATTTACCGGCCATCTTTTGTCCTTGATTGGAACTCCCGAAAGTGGTTCTCTCCCTCTTCGTCTCTCGACTCTTTCCCGCGTCCGCTCCGCCGATCTTATCCGTCATGCGTCTTCAAGTCTGGGGTCCTTGGCTCGTCTGTCCCAAGCGTTAACCTCAATCTCGATTCCCCAATCGGTGGCAGATGGCGTGACTTCTAGTCTTGCCCATCTTGAGAAGGCTTGTGCTTCTCTTGGCTCTATCGAGGCCCTGGAGTACGCCCGTATTGCTGATGCGGAGGCGGAGCGGGCTTTCTTCGAAAAGAGTATGGTTGGTCAGTTATACTTCCCCGATGAACACAAGGTTGCCGTCTACCTGCCGTTGCTGGGTCCGATTGGGACTGCATTGATTATGGGGCTGTTGTCCGAGTTCAAGGCGTGGAAGAAGAGACAACGAGCGGCAGCGGCGACTAAGACTGCCAAGTCTGAGTAATTTATAGATTTAGATGGAGTTAATGTTTTGCTTTTTACTGTATTTTCTACTTAGTTAGGTAAGGATTTTATGTCATGGGGTGCGCTTGTTCGCTTCCTACATTTTCTACACAAGTTGGTTCACATAGTCACATATCTGGTGAGGTCATAATGTTGAGAAGCACCTGTATTATACTAGTCTTGGGAAGTAGTCACCATGAAGACTTTATGTGCAATAGCATACTTAGGCATCATAGCTTCCAAAACCCAGCCAACTTATATCTAAAAGGTATGTCTATGAAAACTGAAAAAAAAACAGAAATACAAAGCAAAACAAGGTATCACAAAAAGCCGCCCAAAAACCCTGCCCATGAACCCTAGACGCCGGAAAGATGCAGTAATGAGAGAAACGGTTGGTAGAACTTCCAGAGTTCACACCTTAAAGGTCAAAGTCGTCATCGTTCTCGTTCTCCATGATATGGTCAGTCTCATCATCCTCGGCACCGGGAATATAGGCTCCGTTTAAACTGCCACTTGACCCTTGGCTAGGGGCCGAAGCGGTAGAGGCGCTAGCCATGCTGAATACGGACCCGGGAGGTACGAACATGCTTTCCAGGGCGGCCTCGGCTTGTTGCTCGGGAGTGTCCTTTTCCTCTTCAATTAGATCGTTGAGGGGGGCGTTGGCCATGTCATAGTCAATCGCACCGGACACATCGGCTTCGTCCTCGGAAGCACTGTTGTTATCCTCGTCGTCGGTACTGATGTCATCGACGTTGATACGGCCGTTGTCAGGAGCCGCCTTGATTCCCCGGGGGAGTGGGCCGTCGCCCTTGTAAGGAGGCCAAGGCATAGTCCAGTTAGAAGACCAGTTATCGTGGTTAGGATCGTTGACCCAAAGAGCCTGGGTGCTGTTTGACCCGTTGGCAGGGAAGACAGTGTGCTGATACATAGGATAATCCTTAACAAAGGCCTGTTGCATCTGGCGAGCACTCTTGGCGAGCTTCTTGCCATTGTACTTGGCTGACCAGTCAATCCAACCACTGCGATTGGGAAGTCCGTTGCCGTTGACATCGGCGTCACCAAGACGATGAGGGATACCACATCCCTTAGTGGGGTCTTCGTGGAAAGCAATCTGCTCTGCCAGGGCGGGATCTCCGGCCTTGTGCGAACCCTTGAACTTGCCAGAGGGAACTTGTGGCATACGACGGAAGCAGCGAGAGCAGAACATGTTGGGGGTTGGTGTGAACTCCTGGGGGGAAGTTGGCCACTTGGGTGAAGGGGCACGCCAGTTACTGTCGGTCATATCGTAGGTCAGATTGGCCTCGATAGGGGCAACGGCGGGAGTCTTTGGCAAGGAAGTAGGGAGAGCCTTCCGGCTAGTCTTGTGTTTGATAGTCTTAACGGGGGCAAATGATGAAGTGATCGGGGTCTGGCGCTTACGCTTTTGGACACGACCGGAGGCAATAGATAGCTTCTGGGGTGTCTTAATGGTGACCCGACCAGCGTTGCGCTTGTTGCCAGTCTTAAGAGCACCAGGACCGGTGAACTGGGGAACAGCCTTGCCGGTGGGAGTAGAAGTGTTATCAGCCGAGGCTGTAGCAGCAACCTGAATACCACGGTTACGAGCAGTCTGAGCAGCCTGATCATTCTCCTTCGACTCCTCCTCCGGAGCCGCAATCTGGGATGGCTCAGCAGAGCCGGAAGCAACACTGCCAGCGTCAGCAGCAGAAGCAGCATTTTGACGACGGACCTGAACCCGCTTAGCGGCACGCTCCTCACGATGAGCGGCAATGTTAACAGCCCGGGGGCTTGGTGACCGACGAGGAGCCACCGCGACAGCAACAGGGGCAGCGGGCGCGGGACGTCTCCACCAGTTAATGGGGTTAAAGCGCGAGCCGGTCGCATAGTCGATGACAGGGACAATGGGGGCTACGCGGGCAGCTTCGGCCTCGATAGGGGCCACGACGATAGGTGCCTCGATAACTGGGTTACCGGCGGCATTGGCGTTGTCAGCCTGGGCAATCTCCATGAGTCTGGCAAGACGTGCTTCAGCCTCGGGGTTGAAGAGGATGGAAGGTGACAGGGGCGCAAGAGGGTCGGTACGAGCCCGCTTGGCTTCCGGGACGTCGGCACCCTCATCGAATGACAGGGCTCTCTTTAAGTTGGCAGGACGCTTCTCAGGGAAGATGTCATACGGAGTAGGCGAGATGCGTGACTTGAGAGCGCGGTTAGGGCAGGTGGAAATGTGCCCAGCGCAGACGTTCACGTCCCAGAACTTGTCGAACTTGAGGCCACACCATGAGCAGAAGTTGCACAAGTCAACGGTGTATCCCTTGCAGACACTCTTGTGGAACTTGAGAGACTCGGCGCACTGGTTCTTATAACCACATAACTCACAAGCGATCTTGGGTTGTGTGGTATCACAAAGATGTCCATCGAACTTCTCAGAAGCACAGTACCCACACCACGACTTACCAGCATCGTTGGTAGGGTTGCAAGTAAGAAGATGGTGCTTCTGTTCCTCCAAAGTGCAGTAGGTACCATTGTCACGACCACAGCGATCGCAGAAGTTCCATGGGACGACATCTCTAATGGTGTCAGGCGCAGAGGCACCACCCCTGAGAGGAAGACCAGGGGGTCTAGTGAAGCGGGAGAAGCGCGTGGTACCCTTGGCGACAGCGGCCTTCACTGTGGCCTTACGGATGGCGGGATGGCGTGTATTCATATGAGCGCGGCGTTGAACCGGGGTCATGAAAGCGTAAGAGCGGTCACCGCAGACAACACAGGGTTCCATGGGGTGAACGGCATCAAGGTGCTTGCAGATGACATATTGCTCGGCAGTGTGGAAGATAAACCCGCATTCGTTAACGGGGCACTGCATGAGCTTCTTAGCCCACTTTTGACCCTGCTCAGCATCAGCCACATAGGAGAAGGTATTGTGAACCTTCCGGCGACGGATGAAGTTGAGAGAACCACGGGCACTAGTCTGTAGAGTCTTCCACTTGGAGTGGCGCTCCAGGAGCTTCCCGGTTTTAGTATCAAAGATGGCGTCGGGGTTAACATTCTTGGGCCCGCCAAGAATGTCATAGCTAGGATGGTAGACGGCGTCTGCGGGAAGACCGGCACCCGGGGGTGTAACAGGCTGGGCTCTGTCGTGGTAGAGCATGGTGCTGATAGCCTTGCGAATCTGGGGGGTAATAGATTTCACGGGGGTGGAAGTTGGGATGTCAGTTGTGGGACTCATGGTGCCTTTAGGACCAGCCTTGGCGTGAGTCTTCTTCCGGTCGAAGAAGGCGGCGAGTTTGGTGACGACGGAGGACATTTTGATTTAGATTGTGGTGGTGATGACGTTTTTGGAGTGTGCTCTGATCAAGAAGATCCGTCAAGGACCACGAACGGGATTTGAAAAAATAATATAAAGAAACGGGTGGGGAGAAGAGAAAATTGGACCGGTGTGAGCAAACTGGAAGTAGAAAGGACATAGATAGCTTCGACCAACATTTGGATATTCCGGTGGTATTTATCCTGGCTGTTGTCTTTGACGTGCATTTGGTTTACCAAGTATATCCTTCTTTGATAGTCTTTGACAATTGTTTGTAAAAGGTTAATAGTAAAGAAATGGCATAGCCGATGAACTATATAAGCCGCGAAGTTCGAAGCTCTTTTATCCTAGAGAATATCCCATAGGAACTTCTTGTCTTGTCCATCTAGTTTTAGTAACCCCTTTGACATTCGGGTAACAAAGAAACGATTAACCTTCATCTTTGTACTATCAAGAGCTTCATTCCACAGCAACAAAGCCTTCGCATGAACCCAAATTTACCACCATACTATCAAGACATATACAACTAGTTCTATCTAGTTCTTAAAGTCATCTTCAATTGCCATCATTGTAACCCTACGTCGCACAAACATGACTGTGCATTTGTGCAACTAAATGGTTCATGCGATTGATAACCCTTTGTTAACCCTTGGAGGATTATGTAGAGAGATAGTTGAGTTGCGATAACACAAGAATGGGAGTTAGTTCAACAATGATCGCAGGAAACCATGAAGGAATATATACATGACGAGAATTTGTAAATTTCTTTAGATTCAAACAAAGCCGGTAACTCCTCAATGCTCTTTGATACGATGAGTTGCATAGATAAATGTAACATGATATCACCTTTTAGATAACAGATGAAAGAATGGGCCCTAAAACATGTTATTTTAAGGCTAACCCTTTGTGGAAGTTCGACATATCCAACATAACCTTCTTTGTGTTGTAACAAACATGGACCAATAACATGTCACCATATCGGCACGAACAAAGAATCCCTGGTTTTCAAACATTATAATACTTCCAGATCTATTAAAACAACTAACTAAACAACTGTGCTTAGACCACGAAGATACTACCCGCGATGGTCAGACGTACCGGAATTTGACATCTCCCAATCATCACTTGCTGGAAATGATGGATTGGCCGATATTTGGAACGGCGTAGAGTTTTGCGGTATGGGAAACACGGGTGCTGATAGGTTGAAGTTTGTATCCTGCTGACGAGTATTGCTCCACAACTGTTCCGGCGGAAAAGTACTCACGGTGTCTGGTTGGGCACCTGAGCTTCCCTGGGACTGCGAGGATGCCAGACTCGCCTGCGCCACATCTTGTAAGCTAATAGAGTCTTGCGACCCCATCCCTGAATTGCCCGGATAACCCCCTTGAATAATTTGCTGTGGCTGGTGGTGCTGCTGCGAATTACGATGTTGTCCATGTGAATGGGTTATTGGTGTATGATGAATTGTTGTATGTTGAAGCGAATGTGGCAGCTCTCCGTATTGCGACGACGATGGGTATGAATTCTGAGGATATTGCGTTGCTTGATTCCGTGTGTCAGGATATGATGACTGCGTGGGATTGTTCGGCGGATAATGTATAGACGGGCGCCCCACATGTTCGTCTTGAGGTGCAGATGGATGAAAGACCCCCATGGCGTGATTCCCCACGTGGGGGGATACTGTCATCTGGTCGGCAGTTCCCGGTTCTGGATCGTCACACCGATCAATCAGTGTGCACATGAGATTCGGTAGAGTTTGACAGAGATTCTGTAGGATTGCGGGATCGTAAGTCCGGTATGTGCGCTGCAGAAGATCAGGGAGTCGGGTCTGCATTGCTGTCCGTAGTCGAGTTCGATAGTCATCCAAGTGCCGACGACTATCATTTGAGTAATCTGGATTTGTGTGGTTATATGTTAGTTACTATGCTAAGACTTGAAGTCTCTAGTGTTATTGCTATCATAGTATCTCTGCTACCCTGGTCCTTGACAATAGTATAGACAACGACGAACTACTAGTGTAGTCTGCAACAAGCTGCTGAAAACATCTAAAGTACTTACGTTGAGAAGGGACTTCCTCGTTAGGGAAAAGCTCCTTGTAAATGTCTTTCCATTGCATACGTCTCCTCTTGGTTCGCAAAAACTTTTCTTCTTTGTCGCCAAATCCGTTTTGCTTGTCGATTGGAAACCCAACTGTTGGACAATTTGGTGGTGATATGTTATGAGCTTTGAAATCCTTTTCGTGGTAAAACTGGCGTTTGCACCGATCACACGTATAACTGCGGTGTCGACGATAAAGATGTTCCCTGTCAACAGCAAGCCATATTAGTACAAATTATACCTCACACTTGTCAAGAAATGCATGCTGACTTACTTCAGGCGGGGAATGCTAGGGAACCCTGGTCCGCAACATGATCTTTGCAGTCGAGGGTGTGTTGGCTGACGTTGGTAATACGGACATGCGAGTTTGGGTTCTCCGTTGTTTTCGGATACCGACGTCGTTGAGTTTGTGGGTGCTTGAGTTAATGTCGGTGATTCGGCGAGTGGACTACTGTCTCTCGTGTAATGGCTCTCAGAGGCCTCTGGTCTATACTGAGATTCTGACGAATTCTGCCATGTGAAGCTCGATCTGTGTGCTGACGGTGGTGGTAGATGACTAGTGTGTTCATATTGAGAGCTCGAGTCAATGCTGGAACTTGCAAATCCGGCTTGTGGTGGAAAGTGTGCACCAGAAAGCGGAACGTTCCTTGAACTTCCCTGCATACCAAAGCCTGGTTGACTGGACACTTGGGTTGATATACCAGTCGTAACAAAGTCGCCGCAAGCCGAACCCGGATCTTGATGCGTTGAAGATTGAGACAAAGGACGATAGGTAGATGCAGTGTTAATTTCCCCCGGATGCCTTGATTCGAGTGGAGTCATAGCCGTTGAGCCTTTTGTCGACGTTGGATTAATCCATTGGTTATTATTGTTGCCGGAGAAGCCCGTCATGGCTTGTGTGAGATCTGTCAATGGCGGAAGAACAACCGACGTTTCAATGGGCGAAGAAACAAGAAACAAGGGGACTGATTGCCAAGAGAGACCTGCGGTGCGGTCGTATTCTGTTGTTACGATGCGTCTGAGAGGAGCGGGGGGCGGGTTCGGATTAACTTCTGATATGGAAAGCATTGAGAATAGATGTTGAAGAATGATCCCAAACACTGGACACAAGTAAGAGCATCAGGCCAGCACACGAGTCGTGTCTGATTCCCAACAAGAAAGAGCCCAAGATAGGCTAACGGTGTTGAGAATTTCGACAAGTACCCCGCCGTTCTCGGTAGTGCCAACAGTAGTGCCAACAGTAGAAGCAAGAGGTTTCGTTAAAAGATGCACGGGCAGAAAGTAGGTTGAAGGAACAGCCTGTTTGGGTGAATGTACCAACGTTTTGAACTACGCAAATACCAGACTATATATTCTTCAGAGAGAGTAGTAGTTTAGCAAATTTGAGCGGACAGTTTAAAATGCGGTTGGGCTTCAATCAGTGGGGAATTGACTAGGGCGGGGTAGCTTTAGATTGTTTCTGGGAGTCACGGGAGGACCGGTCCGATAGTGTGACGATGAAGGCGGCTATGTATGAAAGACCTATCGTAAACCTGTTCGTCTCATCCCTTACATCGCACTTGCACTGTGGTTAATTATGGACTTGATTGGCAAAGGAAGCAACTCTTTGTATACTTGAACAGGTGTACCATACGCCGGGTGGGTGGTGGGTGGCCTACCCGTGCTAAGCAGTAAGTAAGCAAACGTGAATATAGCGGGGATGTCCTCATAGGGTTGCAATTTGAACTGCACCGGTCGAAGACAGCGTGTGTTTCTTCTCGAGTAACGGGAAGGAGTTGTGCAAGAGCCACACGGGCTGGTGTGCACTTTCCGGCGTTGTATGTAAGCATGGCGTGTGCCTATAAACGGCAAGACATTTGCCCATGCAAAGGGGTGACGGGGTGACGGGGTGCCAACAAGACACTTGCCCGTACACTGTAGGGATACAAGTATGTATGTAAGGACAAAACTGGGAATTATGGATGTGTTGGGTTGCGGAGACTCATTGGGCTAAGCGGGATTGCGGGACGGCTTCCTTGATCTACAACTTGTGATTGCCGGAGAGGGGCCCGAGTCTGAGCCATTGGTAAATTCAAAGACACGCGATGACAGGGACTTTACCCAACAGACTAGCCAACAAGAGCAGTCCAACCCGAGAAGTCCAAGAATTGACACAAAGGCCTAATACTGTGGGGTTTGATCCTAACAGAACGATTACAGGGAAAAGGCATTCGGTAAACTGAGCCCGCAGGGTGGGCCTAGGTTGAAAGGACTTTGGGTTAGGAATAGTCTGATGTCGTAAAGTGAGCCGCTGGACACACTCCCAAACCTCGCTTTAGAGAAGACTTTTAAAGACACTGTTTTGCCCGGGAGCCGGTCTATCAAGTACGGAATGGCGGTATAATCACTTAAGAGCGAACACGGATGGCTACTCAGCCGCTGGTATGATGCTATATAAAGCAGAAACTTGATATCATAATTGCTGTCAAAATCAACACTGGGGCGTGGTATCATCGTTAAATATGTGGTGCGAATTTGTCATGCCGTAGCATCGAGGTCAGCCGGGGTTGAGACAGCTGGCAATTTTGACGGACCCGTTGAAATCGAGAATTCAGTCACTTTCTCCAGACTGAATCAGCTAGCGAGATCATTGTAAGCTTAAAGATCCGATCCGGTGATGGGTGTAGCGTCCAATGGTGTCGTTGAAACCATGGATGTGCCTGCATTGTGGGGGCTGTATCCAGAACTCGATTTCGGCCAACGTTGGGTGTATGAGTGGATATGTTGTGACGTGTACAAATGTGAATCGACAAAGTCCAGACGACTTATAGGTGTGGCTCTATATCGGGCAACAAAGGCAAAACCATTCTAACCGATGAGCTGAACGGAATGTCCTACAAAGACTCAAGTTGTGATAGCCCTCTGGGCTTTAGTGATATCGAATGCGTCCCTGTATATGATGAAATTCGCAAAAGAACTTCTAGACTAACCAATACGCCACCAATACCACCCTAGACGGAAAACCTGCAATCTGGCATGAGTTTGGTCCGACACTTGCGCAACCCAATGCCTTTGGAGGTGTCATCGGCATGGACATGTGCTAACGGTAAATGACAGGCGGAAGCTTCCTACAGCCGTTGAAGATTGTGCAAGCGGGGTAAGCACTGACTAGCGCTGACGGACGGGCTGACAGGAAACTAACGCGAAAGATGCAAGATAGAATGCTCAACAGCGGACGTAAGGTGTACTGAGTCAATAACAAAGAAAGACGTGGTGTGCGTTTAGATATGCACATAAAAGTAATGTCCAGTGATGGTGGAGATGGCTAGGCCGTGTCTCACATAGGGTGCGCATATGAGGGGATAAAGATGTAAGGTAGCAATTATCGTTACTATAGCCTTGCGGTAGTAATCGATTTCACTTGTTTTGCTGATAGGAAACGTCTGGCGCTGATAGCAACGGTAGCGGTGGATGGATCTGGGCGAAAGAGCCTAGCCTGATTTGAAATAGATAATCATAATGGCCCAGAGAAGTCATAATCGTAGACAAGTGGTATGTTCTTGGTTGATATCGATGACAGCACATGGTTCTTTGTTCACCAGATAGGTCGTCAATACATGAATGGTGTAGGAGAAACACAAGCCGCGGTTGCAGCGCCTCTTCTAGCCACCCCCAGTACAGTAGCCGTAATTCTTTTGCAATGCAATTCCATGCCTGGCCCGCCCGCTTCGAAACCTGTTCTCTCTCCTACATAGTTTGGGTATCGAATATGCGCAAGTGCGATATTGCTCGCGCGTCGCCTGGGCAGCGAGTTACAACAGCACGCTGGCCATTTCAGAGAAATGAATTCAGGAGAACAGTTTCCAATGCCGATACAGCATACCAGAGTGTAGGTTTATGACCACGGGATCTGCCAATACATGAGTACGTAGCTAGTTCCTTTGGCCGCCCGTCCTCGCACTTGTATTGGCAGGCTGTCTGGCGCCTGTGGGACAAAGCAGCTGGGGTCGTTCAAAGACACGGCAGAGTGCTTGAAGAATGGTCATAGCCCCGGTAAGTCCATATCCACGTTTAGGAGAGTGGCAGGCGAGTACACAGGATGACAGTTTGTGGTTGGACTGTTGTACTCTGACACTAGACTACTGGAATGCAGCCGCCAGTCGCCACTTTCGAACCTGTAGGAAGGCCAACGAAGGCGGTCATGGCGAGATGACGAGCATATTTGCCAACTCTAGGTAAGCAAATGAAGATTCCACCCGCATTGCGTGCATCAACGAGTCCGCTTGGATGTGAGGAGATCCCTTTGGTATCAGCAACAAAGCCCTAGTTTGTTCCGTGGTCGCACCAACACGGCGAGAAATGCAATATAATGAGCGAGAATCCAGTCAGAGAGTTTTGGCCAAGTGGCAGAAGATCTGATGTTCTTAGTATCTTTCGTATGCGAATTCACTGTGAAGGCTGTCCAAAGACTTGGATTCACCCCCGCCACATGATGCACGCCATACACGCAATTCTAAAGGGGCAATGTGCATGTGTACATGCAAGACACACATAGGGTTGTTGTTGTGTCGGACGACCTCGAATGAGAGGTGCACAAGATGATAAAAGCTCTAGAATTCCAAAAATAGACAGTATGTGTGGTGCGAGTGTGTGTAGCAGCCAGATTCCATTCCGTTGAATAGAATGGGTGTGTCAAAGAGGGTACTGCTATACACCAATTGTATGACCACTGATAGGGCACACCATGATTGAGCGGAGTCCCGTAATTGGTCTCGGCCATTAGGACAATATGTGAGGTACTGGCATGCATACTGTGCATGGTTCGATGCTTCTGTAAAGGTTGAACAGGCACAGATAACTTACCGTAGTTGGAAATATGCGTTCAGGTCCGGGCGGGTCTTAGGGAACAAGGCTCCAGGCAGGTCAAAGACTTTGTGTCGTTGTTTGATATATTGAAAAGGGTGGGGTGGGGGCGGAAACCGAAGAACAGTGAAGCAGACAAGATAAAGAAGGAGAGAAAAATAACACGGTATTTCCCGGCTATGTCCCGGGGGCCGGCTCACAATGGAATCAATCCGTCGTTGTCAAGAACAGCATCAGGGTCAGTTAAACTGCTGGGCAAGGCCAAGGTCGCTAGGTCGAGGGTTTGTAGATAGGCGGCGGGATCCGGGGGGGTCGCGAAAGACGGAGAAAGCGGTGGATTTCCAGAATCATCCAACAAACCCGCCTGCACAGAATCAACAACTTGGCGCAATGGTGGGGACTGTCGATCGAGGAGAGAGGAGAATCGCAAGATAATTTTAATCCTTTTCCTAGGACATTTGCCCTGTTGGTGAAAAACACCAGGCTGGTTTTTGCTGCCAGCCCTGCTGCATCACAATTGCGCAGTTGCGTAATATTCCATTTGCTATCATATTCCGCAGTAGAAGGCTTGAAATAAAGGGCATACAACACATAAGTAGCTTCCCGACGTGATGAGTCCAAAAACATGACTCTGGCTTGTGGGCTCTTTTTTTGCGGCGTTTGGCGATATGTAGCGGGGGTGGGCTATCTGCATCGCCAAACGGGGTATGCGTGCGAAAGAATTTTGGTGGTGTTGCCTATGGCGGATGGCGGGGGTGGTCCTTTTCTTTCTGTGTCTATTCCACCACTAAAGATATGTATACAAGTTTTATATTCATTTAGGGTCTCTAATTGTTTTCCTGCTAAGGACTGTTGTTCATTCATCACGTGTCAACATTAACAACATTCCAATTACTGATGCTATTCAGGCCGAGAAAGTTGAATGAAATTCCTCCTTCTGCCTCCTGTCAGTCAAAACTATTAGGTACACACGACATTAAGCTTTCCCAGATGGAACAGGCTAGCGGCTCTTAGCCTCCACAATAAGCCCTGGCGTTTAACCACCATCGCCAGCTATCTGGCCTGGACAAGCCTTTGAGGCCCTTTCCTGGAACTTCCTTTTGTGTGCAGACACATGACTATGCTTCTCCTGATTCCCACACGCTAACGACAATTTATGGAGAAAACAGTCCTTCCTAAGTGAGCCCGACAACCCAACTTTACTCCTCCTCATTCATTGACAGCACCATCAAATACACATAACAACAGACCTGCTATGCACTGCTACGAACTACCAAATCCATGTCGACTTTGTTACTTGACGTCAGGGCTGTCTGGTACCACAAAGAAAATCTAGCTGGCACTTGCCATAGTTGTGATTTCTCGGCCCCCAACCTGGTTAACTTCCGCTCGTGGGGTTTCCGTAAGGACTGGTAGTTACTTGAATAAGGTCATTGTCCACATCTAGTGAGACTTATACAAGCCGGGGGATCCCTGGAAAAGAACAGTTTCCAAGCATTATGACAAAGCACCCATCATAGGGTTCTCATGTCAGCTCTTGAGCCCTTGGGAATGGCCGAGCTTGCAGTAAAGTGTGTACGTATGTATGTATAGGTTTTCTTTTTTTTTTTTTTTCTTTTTTACTTCTTTGAGAGGGGGGCAGAAACTTTCTTTGGGAATGCGGGGCATGGGGGCTGGCAACTTTTTTGCTGGCTCTCTCCTAAAAAAAACATCCGAGAGCGCGTTTTTTTTCTCGGCTCAAACCTGTGTATTTCCCAAAAAGGATAGGATGCACTAAAGGTCACTCGAAAACTGATGTCATAAGTGGAGTGATGCATATGATGTTCTATTGGTTATTCGACCAGGTCTCTGGACTCGGTAAAACCGCCTTAAGTGAAACCTATCTCAACCTACATTTTGAACCAACTTTTTCCTTTAATGTTTTACTTTTTTTTGTCTTCATTTAGGGTCAAGGGTTTTTATTTGCCGGTCAACTGTTTGGCTTTCTTGTATTTAGACAGGGGGAACCCGTCCTCCCTCGATCATGACCATGACAATGTGTGTAACCACGATATATCAACAAGTCGTCATCAAGTGTAGCCTCACGAAGAACAAAGGTAGATTTCGAGTGACCCCGAGGGATTCCCGAGTTCAACGTTGACTGGACATTTTGATGTTAGTGGAGACACACCCCACGGGTAGATGTTAAATAAAGGACAACGATACACCCCACGTAGAGCGGCGGTACATTCGACCAAGTGGCTGTTGGACGAGTCTGCCTTTGAGCCTACTGTTACAAAACGGATCCTATTTCGAATCCAAGTGTACTATCCCTTTAAATTCCTTTGATTGCGGATAAATCCTGAGGAACCAAAAATAAGCGAATGTCCCCTCACCTGATTTCAACTGGACTACCCGTACCCGAGTTTTGTGTTTGGCGGCAAACTGAATTGACAGCACATTGATATAATGTGCATGCATACATATGCACATATACATGGTATTTGCCTTGGTCGATCCAGAAGTGGTTGCCCGAGCTGATCTTGAACTATTTCTTTGACATTATTAGATATTGATACGAACATGGACAGATCGCCGATATGTAAGACTCGCCATTTCTTGCTGACATGTTATAGCCTCCAATGTACATATATGCTTGTACATACATATGTAACTACTACTATAAGTGTGTGTGTATCAGTAACTTGTCGGCCGAGTGGCACGGTGTGATTGCGCAGCTAGTTTATCTCTCTTCTTTTTTACATTCATACGTATAAATCTGGTTCACTGATTAAAGCAAACCAAGTTAATGACGGAACATCCCGAGAACGTGACCTGATATTGTCAATGACACATCATAATCATGTTCTTTCTCTTTAAAAGAATGTCGTTGTAACTCTGATTACTTTACACAACATAAGTCGATATCTTGGCTACCCGGTCTTCTAATACCTCTCATGAGAGACATCTTCATGCATCAAGTAAAACATACCCCCAAATCCGGCCTATCCAGCCGACAAGACACACTATTCTCGCCTCCCCAAATCAAAAATGCATCGCTTGTGATGAGGTGCATGAAGCATATGTAAGTATTCCTTCCGCTCTAACCAGTCACAATCAAGTACATCTTCAGCTTTTCAAAGTCCCCACACCTCCCACCCGCTTGCAGCCCGAAAACTCCATAATTCGCCCAGCCACGCGCAAAAGAGCAGCCTAGACCCAGCCGCAAACTGATTTACAAAAAGAAAAAAAATACCTGCAAATACCACCTGATGCTTATGAGCCCAGTCCAGTCAGATTATATCCCGGTCTCGCAAAAGACAACTGTCGGCCAGCCACCCCAGCCTCAGTCCCGTCCCAGTCCAACCAACCATCATCGGGGCGTATCATGGGATTCATTCCTCGACCGACTACTCAGCCTTTATTTTCCACCACAAGAAAACAATCCACGTCAGCGTGCTTAGCTTATTGGCTATTGTCCGAAAGACTATTCAAGATTCTGGATCATTCGGAATAAACGAGCAAAGAAGGAATTCAAAGGAGGAGGCAACGGCTGGTCTCACTTTTATGCCCCGGGGCCCGACGTCCGTGTTGATCTGCAGGGAAAAAATGTGATAGAATATTTGTACACGGATGTAGTTTCTACGGCACGTCATAGGTTTTGTGAAACGGTGGCCAATTTAAGCGTATACAGAGTTATCGGCCGGCCACTTAGACGGACTGCCAACGTGTCCCCGTGGCTGAATGTGTTTTTGTACTTATTCTGTGTTAGCTTACATCTTCTTACTGACAAGTGACAGCAACTACTTTTCCGTGAGCCTCGTCCTGGGTCATGGACGTCTGCCCACCCCTGATCTGCCTTGACGTCGACTTTCTCTTCTCTTTCTTTCTCAATCTCTCCCTCTATTCGCTGTCACATCGGTATCCATGGCTGCAGCTGCATTTGGAGTTACACATCACTTAGTCTACACGTGCCCCTAAGTACAACGGCAGTCCCTTAACAGTGAGGTCAGGGCATCACCCGCTATATTCCCAAACATGTACACAGCATTGAAAATTTACCATCTTCACTGTAATGGTGGATTATGTGCATGACTATGTCGACTGTATTAACAAGTAAATATATGTATCAACCAGCAATGCCGTGAGGCACTGGCAAACTAAAAGACAGTAACCAACCCTCATCAGACCTACACAATGACAAAAAAACGAAAAAAATAGACAAAGATTCCGCCACACCGCATTTACTCGTAACATGAAGAAATGATACTGAAACTTCAAGGTATACCACCATCCCGAATTTTCAATTCCAAAAGCCCTAATATCCGCCAGAACCGACAATACCCATTCCAACACCTCTTTGTGGTTGCTGTTGTGCCTGGTACATACCGCCCTGGTTACCTTGATTACCTGGGCCGGTAACGGACCGTTCCCGCATTCTGCGACCCTCCATAAGACCTCTAAGACCTCTCTTTTGCAGACCAATAACACTGCTCAGTTCACCCGTCCACACCTCATTAAGCTCACCGGCAAATGCACTACCGAGCTGCTCACCCTCGCCCAATTCCGAGTTCCAATCTGATCCAGAAACGCTGGTAGTAGCACTAAGATTTTCCTGGCTAGGCCACTGTGAACCACTAGTGTTGACAGCAGTGTTAATGCGTAAATCTCCACGGGACGCGGCAGCACCCTCAGATGGAGAAGGTTCACTTCCGTTGGTATCAAAAGTCATCTTATCCATCATGTGGTTAATGGCGTTCATACTATCCACCTCTTCAGAACCAGTGTAATTGGGGTTCAAAGAGCCATCTAAACCACGACCACCACCAGCAGCCATGGCTGTAGCATTGAAAACAGCAGCGGCATTCCGAGAATCAAGAACCTGGTGAAGTCGCTCAACTACTGCCTCTAAAAGACCATCGATCTTGTATGGACGGGCAATCTGAAGTAACGAGCACAAAATTTGTGGAGTGCAAATTGTGAGCGGCGGTGGGGGCAGCGTTGAAGTATATAGGAAGTGAACCAACGCCTGGACAGTGAGAGAAGTATGTGGAAGATAAAGACACCGAGGCCGCGATGTTGGGTTAAGCGAGACCGGGGTCGGTGAAGAATGTGCGGTGCCATCCTCCCCAGCTGCTACTCCACCAGCATGTGATACAAGAGTACTCTCTGAAGCAGTACTACGACTCGAGGCCATGGCTGGACTCTTCATAGTCATGCCAGACATACCTGAGCGTAGCGTAGCAGCGTCACTGCTATCATGGGTTGTCGTTCCTTCCCGTAGTAATTGGTTGAAATAGGGACCCCATCTCCTGGAAACTAGACGCGAGTTGATGGGAATACGCTCGCCTTCTATGCAAAGAATGTCCATATCTGCCACTTCACGTAGTCCCAACAGCTTCTCACCCAAATCATCTGCTGCTCTGGTGTTTTGGCGACCACCAGCGGTATAGCCAGCCTTGCGAGTGAGACTCAGCCCGGCAGCAGTATAAGGGCTACTCGCCGAGATGAAGCCTGACATGGGAGATACATGTCGCGGGTTATCATAGAAACCGAAAGCCTCCAGCTCCACCATACAAACGTTACTGAAGTTGATGCGACGGTGGTTGTAATCTTCTACCAGACTGCGCTTGCGGTTGCCCAGAATAACAAAGGTGTTCCGACGGTTCCAGAGAATACCCTTGTTCCAACTTCCGTGACTGAACACAGTACCACCAGCATCAATACGGGTCCATGTCAAGGTCCCTAGGTCCAGGGCCCATAGAGCATACTCTTGCTTAGATGACGTCAGATAGGTTCCACTGACAACGAAGTATCTGTCGATAATGCCACCATTGGGGAAACGGAGACCAGGTGGGGTGTGAGCACCAGACATAATCTTTTCGCTCAACGACCCATCTGGCGCCCGGATTTGTAGCTCCAACTTGACATCCAAAAAGTTGTAATTTGAGTAGATCAACATTGAAGAGGCAGACTCTTTAGGAGTGTTTTCTGATCGCTGTGCATTGTGTCCCCTACCAACCTTGTAGGCAACGCCTGGTGGCAACGCAGCAACAACACTGCGATAGGCACCACAACTCTTGCCCAATGGCTCAGTAGTCGTCCACTTCAAGCTGCGCAGGTTAAACACACTGATCTCTTCAATATAGTGATTCTGAGCATCTTGACCACCCAGAATAACCATCTCTGCGCCACCACTTCCGTCAATGTTGATTCCTATGCGGCCTTCGTTTGGGTTGGAGCTGGAAGACATGTTGTGTTGGAGAGCCGAAAGAGCGGCTTTGTGGGAGGTGAATACGGCCGAAGAGTTGAGAACTGTTGCGCAGTGGGCATATCTACCCTGTGGCGCATTCTGTACGGGGATAAACGTCCAATGCTTGGTGGGAATGTCGTAAATATAAACGTCAGACACTACAGTGGGTGGATCATCACCGTTACCAGTGAGGGCAGCCATACCACCGTAGCAGACCATCTTCGTATCACCAAGTGCGCACATAGAGTGGAAGTATCGTGGCATAGGAACATCGCCAGTTGGGGCCAGTCTAGTCCAGTGGCGGCTAATAAGGTCAAGTTCGTACATGGAGGAGGTCAATGGCCCTTGTCTGTTCCTCGAGACATGGCGTCCGCCAAAAACGTAGAGCTTGTCACCCACAATGGTGGTGGTCACACCGACTAGCGGATGCGGTTCTCGGCCTGTGGTTTTGTGCACATTACACATCAACCCCGACAGATGAGCCGAGGCCGTTTGTGACCCCTGGCCACCACTACTATCACCCGATCCTCTCTCAACGCCGCCAGCGCCATTACCAACACCGGAGTTTGGAGTACGCGGTTGAGACTGTTGTTGTTGTGGTTGTTGTTGTTGCATAAACGACGGCGATTGACTGGCACCATAACTCCGGGAAGTGCCGGCGTCTAGGTGGCCGTTACTTTGGTCATAATGTGAATCGTTCGGATGGCTTCCGTAGACGCCACTAGAAGCGGGGCCAGAATCCATAGCGGAGAAAGCGGAATGTGGAGGGTCAGTCGGTATCGGGCGCGGGGATGTGGTTTGAGGGCGCTTTTCGGTATCGGGAGCTCCACTCAAGGATCGGGTATGTGTTGCTGTAGAGGGAAGCGAGGCAATGAAGGCGCGTGCCTGGGTAATGGGCGAAACGAGGGGATACAAGGCCGTCGAAGATTGGGGAGAAAGTGGCACCTGCCTGTCGATTTCACTATTGTGAATAGGTTGCTGTAAAGAAATGCACGAAGGGCTTTGATGCCAAAGCGACGAATTAAATGAAGTGTTTGTGGTTGTGGACGACACGGGGGTGCCAGATGTTGACGCAGTGTTTGAACCAATAGTCATAAAAGTAGTGGTAGTCGTGGGGGTGCTTGTAAATGTCAAAGCTGCAGCGCTAGCATCAGGACTAGCACTACTAGGCAGCCCTGAGGTCGTGCTGTAGCTAGCGCTGTAATTGGTGTTTCCAGAAACGCTGCTAGTGGAGAATATGTTTCCAGCGGGTCCATTTTCAATTGGTACAGCGGCAACAAGTTCCCCAGTGGGCGGCAACCTAGTAGCTAGCACTGGAGCGCTATGAGGGTCAATGAGTGTCAGGAGGCTGGGTCGCCTGAACGGGGCGCGCTGGACTTTTGCGGGGTCATCGCGGCTAATTGAGTTTAGTTTGAGTTTCCAGCCGCGATAGACGCCAGTTAACGATTTTGGCGAAAAAGGGTTTTGGTTGCTAGAATCACTTCCAGAAGATCCAGGAGATTCTGGAAAACTGGTGATATCTGCCTCAGAATCGGATCTATGTCGGCTTCTCAATGACATGACTTTATGGCCGAAGCGGAAAAGTCACGTGCACTTGTTTTTTTTTGGTTCGTAGGAAACCCGCAATGGGTAAGGACCGACACTCTTCGTAAGATGGGCGGTTAACAAGGCAGCGTTGGTGATGGGTAATACGGAATTGTATGCAGAATCGCGTAAATTCGGCAGGATCCCAGGGCCTATTAAGGTAAAAAGGATGCAAAACCTAACGATTTAAGAGAAAATAATGTATGTAAAAGGGTCGTTAAACGTAACACTGTAAGGGTGATCTGATAATAAAGTTGGCGATGTATTGTAAACGGTCTGTTGTATCTGACGATGTGTATAAAGACGAAAGAATCTATAATATATGAAAACCAATGTGAACAACAAGATAGAAGAAAAGTCCAAACACCAAGAAAAGAAAAAGATTCCACAATATTCATAACAAGTCTTCACCTGGGGCGCAGCCATTCTTTTAAACTTGATTACGAACCCTGTGGTCTTCCCCTTATAGCAACCCAGACATACGGCTCGTCCGCCTTCCATGATCCCTTATATCGACATTGGCGATCCATATAGTGCCCAGGGGCCTAAATGATACTACGCAAATACCATATAAAACTTTCTTACCTCTAGTGATTATCTTAGCAAGGCAGTGTTATTCACACAGCCCCAAGCGTCGTTTGTATTGTTCTTCTGCCAACGCGTACCGACCCCGTTAACGGAATTTGCGGTTTGCACATGGTTTGTGTACTATTCTCGGCCGTCATTTCGGATACTTATACCTCGACGTAACCACAGATACTGAGATATCAATCCTTTGTTGGCCCATGGCCACTTCAATATTAGGTTGACACCTACCACAATCTGCCTCTATCACGCATAGACTTGCCTGCAACCACCTAGTTATCCGAGTTTTTCGTATAGATCAAAAAGAACTACATGTATCTCGATATGTAGTTCATCAAAACCTTCACTCTATCAGGTCATGAAAATCTACTAAGTTGTCGCACGATGGTACCAAGGAATACTACGACCGAATTTCCGACTAAAAATTATGTTAGATATTTCTTCCGGCACAAGGAAGTTAATATGGTGCCCAACAACGGCAGGGTTCCATCGGGACAATATATCCAAGAGATCTAGAAGCAGTGCATCTGTCAAAACCACGAGGTCACGGGCCGCTTAACATGCAGTATTAAAGTCTAACGGCAAATGGGCATAAAAAGTAGTCACTGGAAGAGCTATCAACAAAGGTGTTGGACATTTACAAATTCTTTTAATTATATTGGGTATGTCCGTTGCTCCGCTGAGTTTTTTGTTCAACCCGACGGATTCACTATAGACGCTTCGTCGTTAGAGACATCTAATAGTGCAACTATTCGCTACAAGTACAGAAACGACAAGAGGATCTAACGCGGCTAACTAGGTCAAGACATTAATGACTGGGGCATCATGTCTCAACTCAAATGCCAACTACGCAGAATGGTATCATGACAAGGGAAAAGAAATTTAAGAGCTGAGCTTCTCCTTGGGGAGAGGGGTGAAGCGGAGGTAGGGCTTGACGATGCGGAACTCGGGGAAGAGAACCTTGGCCTCCTCGTTCTTGACACCGGGGTGGACAATGACGTCATCACCGGGGGTCCAGTTGATGGGGGTGGTGATGCGGAACTTGTCACCGGTCTGGAGAGAGTCGACAATGCGGAGAACCTCAGCAGTGTTGCGGCCAGTGGAGGCGGGGTAAGAGAGGATAGTACGGATGGTCTTCTTGGGGTCAATGACGAAGACGGAGCGGATGGTGAAAGCAACACCCTTCTCGTCAACGTTGGTGGCGTCCTGCTCGTCGATCCTGAAAAATGACGTGTTAATATCAACGGTCCAAGCGGGTGGAAACATTCCAAACTTACATGTCGTAGGCAAGGGCAACCTTGCGCTCCTTGTCGGCAATGATGGGGAACTGGACGGAAGAACCGGTGACCTCATCAATGTCCTTGATCCAGCCCTCGTGGGAGCCAAGGGTGTTGGCGGAAAGACCAATCAGCTTGACACCACGCTTGGTGAACTCAGGCTCGAGCTTGGCGAAAGCACCGAGCTCGGTGGTGCAGACGGGAGTGTAGTCCTCGGGGTGGGAGAACAGAATGACCCACTTGTCACCAATGAACTCGTGGAAGTCAATGGGGCCGGTGGTGGTTTCGGCCTTGAAGTTAGGGGCGGTGTGACCAAGACGGAGACTAGGAAGGAACAAGCGTTAGTATTACATGATTCTGATTTCGCCGTAGCGAGTTCCAAACACGGTCAGTAGTCAACAGCATGAAGCATTAAAACGTGACAACCGCCGACCACGGAGTGGGATCGCTAACTAGAGCACTAGTTGACTGGTAAAAAGGTATAACATACGACATGGTGAATGATTTTGGTTTGTTTGTTGTGAAAGAAAAGGTAAAAAAGTGATGATGAAGAAAGAGAAGAGGAGAATACAAAAATAAGGTGGGGAGCAAGTTCTGCTTTATATAAGCTCTGGCGCGGGGCTCCAGAAGTGTTCAGAAGTGCTTAGAAATTGAGGACAAGGCCCCCCCCATCGCTCGCCAGCACAACATAACAATCGCCGTCGTGTTCCTAGTAGCTTCCTGTCGCCATCGGGGAGGGGTTCGGCGGGGAAATGACCTCCCTAGTAGGCGCAACATGCCCCGCCAACCTTCTTAAACTACCAACGGCCATGGCCACATCGAGAAAGATGGACCTTGGACATTTTCTGTAAGCTGCTTGGTTTGGCCTGGGGGCCTGGGGTTGTTACCGAGAGCGTCAATCCCTGTCAGGTACCTACAATACGTATGTTAAGTACAAAAAGTACTTTGGTGCCTTGGGTGTAGGGTGTTACTGAAAAAAAATATGGATCCCAGGCGACATGTAAAAAGACTTCGTCAGGGCTAGCTCAAACAATTGCGTGCTCGACTGAGGGTTTATGAGAAGCTTTAATGGGAATTGAGCGTCGGGGTTTCCACCCGTTTCGGTGTTGGCCAGACGGGTTGTATCAGGTCATGGCTTGTTTCTTTCTTGGAAGCCGTCTTGAAGGATGTGGAGGGTAGGTACATGTGTTAGGTTAATGACTTGCGTCTCCTGTCAAGTCTATGTTGAATTGTAGATCACGTCTTGATATATCTATTGCGACATCTGTCACGGTAGTGTTGTCATACTCCCTCTTTGTGAGCAAACATTTCATATATGTGTACGGCGACGAGTTCAATGATAAGCTCGCCGATGCAGGGTCCTTTAAAGGCAGTGCTATGAACTCTGTTGTTCAGTTCAATCGGCATTGCAACGCGGAGGTGACGGCGACAACGCCATGGCCTACAACGTCGTGGAGAATCGCCGACGCAGCGATGTTCAAAGTCGCCGTTGCACGGCCCAATCGCCATGTCATTGTTCGCCGGTTATAATTCATGATATTAGACAACAAGTTTAAGGAAACACAGTTGTCCATCAAGTTAGCATTGTGCCTGACCCAGAAGCATCTGAAAGGTTCCATCTTCATATTATACAGGAGTTTTCTGCCAAGCTTGCCGCAATGGGAATAGCTAGTAATGACGTGCTGTGTGCGCTCTGTGATTGGTCGACGTTGCTTTCGAGTCCCAAAAGGGAAAATTATGTCATTATAAGCCATGCTTGCAACAAGCTCCCGCCCGAATGACTACAGTAATGAGTCCTACGACCATTCGAAGGATTGTATCTATCCATCAATATCAAACATGTATTGTCTTGCCATCTTTGAAGAGTTACATAAATCGAGCACGCAATCTACATATGTACATAGATCTAAATGGAGTGTAAACACTCCAAAGATGGTACGAGTTATTTTGCTTCATCACCAGGAACGGCATTTTAAACTCCGACCCTTGTAGTCTATGGGTTAGGGCTCAATAACCCTGGTCTACATCACCAGCCTGGCCCCCTCCGAATCCTCTATAAATACTTGGCCTTTCTCTTCTAAGACAATCAAGGCGGGGAAACGGTGCGGGGCAGCTAAGTATGAATTCACGACATCGAATCATGTTATAGCTCCTGCGACAGGCGTCGGGACCAGGATGTGCATGTTGTTTTCAGGCACGTATTGTAACGTGTTTATGATGAAAACGGCCAGCTACATTTTGATGTCACCCTGTGTTTGGATTTGGATATAGAGACTTCAAATGTGGACTCTCATGATTGAAGGGTAGAATTCGGGTATGACATGGAGGTGGAGAAAATGCGTACGAAAGAGTTCACGTATACAGATTTACATACCATGTTGTACAATCATATAAAATTGTCTGGTTCTGATCATCGTGATCCAATGTATCTTGCCATAGTGCGGGGTATACTTGTATGATTTCTGTGGGTAGATCAAGGCAACGATATTGTGCGTCCTAGTGTCGTCTAAAGCTCTCATGCTTAAATAGCACTGTTCGGTCAACGTCATCAAGTGACGTGAATATCTTCTTCATGACATCACAACAAGTGACAAACACATATCAAGACGCAATCACAGATCTCAAGAAATAGAATTCAAGCCAGTCGGCCAATTTGTTATAATTTGTTATGTTATAGTAAAATCAAACATGGTATCATTTGGTAATCATAATGGTTTCGCAAACTTCCTCTCCAACTAAATCAACCCTTACATAATCTCACACTTCTTAGGCAGACCACAGGGGCCAGCCTCACCCTCACCATCGAGCTCCGGGGCGCGCTGAGGAATAGTCTCCTTAGCAGCCTCAGTAGCAGTAGGCTTGGGGTCAGAAGCGGGGGCTGAAGCAGCAGCAGTAGAAGCAGCGGCCTCCTCGGACTCACCACCATGCAGTCAACCGACGTGCTTGGTAACAGTCTTAGCGAAGCCCTCACCCTGGATCTCAGCGATCTTGAGCTCCAACTCACTGGGCTGGCGAGAACCATCAGCACCGGCAAAAGTACCGGCACCCCAGGGAGAACCACCGTGGATCTCCTCAAGAGAGGTCAGCTCACCGAAAGCGGTAGAGTAACCAAGGGGAACGTAAATGATGCCGTGGTGAGTAAGGGTAGACAGAGCGTTAATAGCAGTAGTCTCCTGACCACCACCCTGGCCGGCAGTGGAAACGAAGACACCACCAAGCTTGCCAGCGAAGCCACCCTTGGCCCACTGGCCACCGGTCTTGTCGATAAAGGCCTTCCACTGGGCGGGGAAGTTACCGAAGCGAGTGGGGATACCGAAGAGGATACCGTCGTAACCCTCAAGGGTAGCGGGGTCCTCAAGAACGGGGATGGAGGCATCCTTGGGGCCGGCATACATCTTACCGAGAACCTCCTCGGACAGAGTCTCGGGGATCTGGTACACGTCGACGGTAGCACCGGCCTTCTCGGCACCCTTCTTCTCGGCAGCGGCAAGCTTGCCAATGTGGCCGTACATGGAGTACTATATGAAAGATAGAAATGTTAGTTGGTTGACTTTTATATAAAACGGGGTGTTAGCTGTGAAGGAATGCTTACGTAAACGACAGCGATCTTAGCCATTTTGAAGAACTTTTATGGAATGATGTGAAAAAGAAGGGTTGAATGTGATGATGGAATGAAAAGAGAGATAGACAAATCAATGGGGGGAGTTCCGTCAATTTATAGACGCGAGTGTATGTAGCCCCTCACATTGTTTCCCTAGCGATAGTTGCGAACTAGACGCAGGGTGGCGACTGTCGCGGTCTTCCTGATTCCTTAGAACATAGTCCCACCTGTCCGGATTAGGATTGAAGCATAGCTGTAGTAATTGCTGATTCATTGCTTATTAGTTTTGGGGGGACCTGCACGGCTTCAACCAGGGTGGAGACCTATAGTGCGCTAAACAGTGAGCGTTTAGTACTGTTTAGAAGGTCCATGTCACCCGCGCGGTCGTTTATGTCAGCCATCAGTAAGGCGACTTTTTTTCTTGCATACGGCCCAATAAGGCCCGGGGCGGGGTCTTGACTAAAGGTGCCAATTGCCGTGGATTAAGCCTCCGCGGGGTTTTTGATCGAGGCGATGGATGTCTCTGGAATCTACGAATATTTGGAGTTTTTAGAGGCTTTGTGACCGATGGGTTGAGGGCGTAAATATAGATTCGGATTACAGGTAAAACAACGCCACTCCTCCAACGGGGGGTAAATTTATATCTCAAGGCCGCAGGTCCGAGGAGGTTTTATCGGGCAGTTGTTGTATGTACCTACCCTATACATTGCAAAGCTATCTACAGACGTACAGAAGTATAAGAAGCATCGTCAGCTGGTTTCTACAGAACTTGCTAGAATCAAGCGTAGATTCACATACATAGAGAAAGACACGTTTATACACGTTGGACTTACAGACATATGGATGTTGTGTTGTCAATGCGCACCATCACGATGTGGGGTAAACTTACTCAGGAACCGCTGAATAAGTGCTGACCTACACATTGTTCAAAAGCAGTCAGCTTACAGGGATTGATCTAGCTACTGTTTTGTTTACTACGGATTTCTATAGACGAGGCTTGGCTGATTCGGTTCGTAACTATGGAAGGCTGGATAGATTCTCAGGGTCAAATTCTTGTAGAGAAAGTTACCCCGCCACACATCATCATTGAAGTGTCCTCAACTAAGCTAGCTAATTAAGCTTTCGCCATACTGCTCTAAGAGCTCCAAATAGCTAATATATTCATACACATGGAAGAACTTCAGGATGCGAAAGAGCTTGTAACGTAGTGTGCTCCTGTTCCGTACACGGAATCAGATACCTCATCTATTAAGCTACTGTTGGTTTCGAGGCGCGCGCGACCTTACGCCCTGTCTCTGATTCTTCCTTCCAGATCCCCTTCGTTTCCGCATATAGAAATTCCAGTGGTACTTCATTGACACCTGGCCGATTCTATAGTACAAAAACGAGTTGATTATTAACCCACAGTAGTATCTAAATTGTAACCTCTGATGCAGGTTATGCATTCATATAGTCTATACTGTAACGCCGTAGTGACGTGTACACCCGTCGGTTATGGGAACACTTACTCAGCAATGCGCTGTCCGAGTGATGTGGCTGGAATAGCGCGCGCGGCGCGGGATTAATAATTCAATGGGCACATATGTACATTCAACCAGACGATGTCAAACCAACAGATGGCTATATCTGGTTATGACGTAGAAAATCCGGGTTTTGTATGCTAGACTGATGGACACATGTGTATGTAAGCACATATCTTCTACGCGAATTCCCGTTCAGAAACTTGGAACATCGCGAATACAATATATACAGAGCTAAGCTATGGAATAAGTTCTTCACTAGCACGCGTCAACAGCTGTAACTTGAATGTACACAGAGGTTTTGTATGAGCATAGACATGTCGTCATCGCTTTTGAACGCTCAAGAAATAACCTTCGGTACTGTCCGGGAACAGTGATATGTGTTTGTACCCTAGTCATAGTCGTAGTAACCCTAACGCTCAGATGTAATAAATATCAAGATTTCAACCGAATCTATGCATGTATTATTTTGAATACTAACTCTCTTTTTGTACAACTTTCCACCACATAAACAAACAAACTTAAATCATCGTTTGTTGATGTATCTTCCAGTGAGCATATCTCGAACACAACAACATTAAAACGCCGAAACTAAGACCAGCACCAGCCCAGCAGATACCAGCCGTCCAGTGTAAAACGCCACTTTCTCCAATGAGAGCGCCAGCAACTGGAGGACCGATCAGAGTACATAATCCAGAAATACTGTACAGGAAACCCATGCGAGTGCCAACCAGACTCATATCAGGGGAAAGTGCCACAATAATTGAGGTTGTACCACTTGTGAGACCACCATTGGCGCAGCCATAGAAAATGCAGAAGAGCACCATGCTGGCCAGAGAGCTGATGGACAACCATGAGAAGGCGAGTATCATGGCAGCTAGAGCCATAAAAATGATGACATTGAGGGCACCGATTCTATCACCAATGTAACTGGGGAGGATACGACCTGGAATACTACCGGCACTAATGATAGTAATCAGGTATGGTGAGAAGTCGCTGGTGGTGATTCCCTTGTCAATGGCATATGCTTGGACGTAAAAGTATGGGATATACATGGTCATGAAGATGGACGACATGCCGACAGTCGCAAACATGAAAGGAACGTCTTGGATGATACTCTTAAGAAGAGCCATATCGCGGCGACGCTTCACCGGAGTGATACGGGTCTTCATGAAGAAGAAAGGAATGCACGAGAGACCAAGAAGAATAAAGGCAATGGCACGAGTGGTCCAGGCGAAGCCAATCTTTGGTTGGAGATGACCAAACATGATAGGCAAGATGATACCCGCAATCGGAGACCCAGCCGCACTAATACCAACAGCCAGACCAAGATGCTTCTTAAAGTATTGACTGAGAATAGCAGTAGACGGTAAGAATGTAAGACCACAACCAAGACCAATGCAAAAGCCCTGGGCCAACATAACCTGCCAGTACGTCTTGCAAAACGAAACCATAAACATGCCGAAGACAATGAGGAAAACTCCAGTACGCATCATGATACGGAAGTGTCCGGCATCATATAAGGGGCCGACGACACTACCAACAACGAGCAGTAAAGCCGACTGGATGGAACCGACCCAAGCCAGCTCGGATGAGGACCGTTCAAATAGAGTTCCTTCTTCGTAAAAGGTCTGATAGACACCATAGCAGTTGACGACACCCCAGGTGTCCATCAAGACAACAAATGAAGCAAACAGTTGGAACCAGGCTTCAAAGCCACCGTCTGGGATTTGATCATGGGGATCTCGTGGTAACTCATTGCGTTCAAGATCTGAATCCGAGTTATCGGTCTCCTCATCTGGTATTTGCCTTGACCCAGGGACAACCTCAGCGGCAATAATAGAATCTGGTAGTGGATGATGATGATGATGCTGGTGGGTCTTCTCCTCGGGAAGGAGACCGGGGTCTGATTTCTCGGTAAGGGTGGGGACTGTTGAATCGGCGTCACTTCCCATGGCTTTTTCTGAATGTAATGATGTTGGCATCGTAGCTTTGTAGACTGGAAAGAAGGAGGAGTCTACGAGTATTTGTAGCTGAGTAGGTCTGGTGGGACGGAGAAGGATAGGCTGGCTGGCTGGCTGGCTGAATGGTTGGTTGGTTGGACTACCAGGTGTAGATGTAAGCACTTCGGGTAGCTTGCTATATGCTTATTTGGGATGTGAATTGGGCGTCACAAGCAACTTGTAGTGGGGGTAGAAATGTGACGATGGACAACAAAGTTCCTGACAGTAAAATGTTTGTGTACGAGGATGTGAGGCACAAAACCTATGACGATGTATATGTATTTATGAAAAGACGTA
Source organism: Huntiella moniliformis (assembly GCA_000712465.1). Classification (NCBI taxonomy): domain Eukaryota; kingdom Fungi; phylum Ascomycota; class Sordariomycetes; order Microascales; family Ceratocystidaceae; genus Huntiella; species Huntiella moniliformis. The sequence continues at coordinate 83,890 of JMSH01000063.1, forward strand.
TAAAACGGCTGTAATTAGGTGAATAGGAAGTAACAACGCCTATGATATATACTGAAAAAGTAGAGACAGAAGACGCTCAAGATGCGAAACATACCAGTGTTTATATCTTCCAATGGTTAACCGGGCCGAGATCCTCTACCGATTAGTTCACAGGAAATGCAAGGGGCCTCAAAACAACATCTTTTAATCGTCGGCATGGGCGGACAGACCGTCGGGAGTTGAGTCGGTACATGGGCTGAAGCGTAGAAACCCCCCACTGGGGTATCGTCAAGTTACCGAAACATGTGGTGACCAGGAAGGGAACTTTCACGTCCGTGTCTGCGGATACTTACCGCGATTGATTTTTTGTCCTCTTTGTTGAAGCTTATCTGAATAATCTGCACAATGGAGGCCATGTCTACTAATACACGCTTCTTTGATATCTTCAAAGACTAAAGAGACTTCTCTAGTATACTCGGCAGTTCCCATTTTTGTCAAAATGAATTTGCCTTGAATGCTATCGGCTACATGGAAGCACAAATACCTTGTCCGTGTAAGCTACCAAAAGCACGGCAAATGTTTATAAATCACGGCAACTAGTTATTGATGAACTGCCGATGCCAGTAGGGTTGATAGGGTTATTGGTCTATGGAACTGGGTGAATTAGATGAGGGAGGGAAAAAGTTCATGAGATCGACAGAGCACAGTTGTGATTGTTGGGAAGACGTAAGCTGGATTGTGTGTAAGTATATGTGAGGATATATAGATTTGTAGATGATTTCCATGTCAAGGTTGCAGTCAAGTTGGGGGTCACTTTCACACCTGGGGGCGAGATAATGGCCTTGTGACAATTTGAGCTTACGTTTTGAAGTGTAGCGAGTTTGTAGATAGAAGGTATATCACAGTCAGCGTGGTGGTGGTTTGAAAATTCCTAATTGGTTCGTTTTAGTGCATGTTGTTTTTGAACTAATACGGTAAGTAGAGACGAGTATGAGAGCGAGAGTCTGTTGGGTTGATGTCCTAAAACTGGTTGACGGCAACCTTGTCAAGCTTGCATCTGTATATGATTTTTGAACCGATCGGAAAGATAGAAGACATTATTAAACTTGTATTCACATACGCAAGTGAATGTCTATATTTCGTCTCTTACAAGACAATTCTCCCACCAACCAGTCAGAATTCTGAAATCCGCCACCCTCAAGAAGGCCTCGAAGTTTCAAAACAAACATACCCAGTCTTTCTTTTCAAAATACACAGTACCAGCTTAAATCAGCCATGATTCGGCATTCCGACCGGTCATACAGCCGGAAAACAAAAAAAGGTGATAGTCAGCTGTAACTTTTGTGCCTCATTATAATACCATTCGTTCATGTAACGTCAATTTACAAACACGTCACATCCGCAATCCTTGGATAACCGGGCAAAATTGATCATGATTAATGGAGGTTTTTAACTGCCGTGGTTAGTTGCCGACTCTTCGACCTCCCCCCCTTCCAGGTGCAGGTTTGGGCCGCGCCCTCTTGGATAGTTTGGTTTAATACGGATTGGATATATGGTATCTATGGGTACATATGCAAGTTACGAATAACAATTCAAACTTGTTTTGTCTTCTAGATTACCGACGATAGTCGTGATAATAAAGATCCCACGTGAGTACAGGGTTAAAGCGGAAATTCAAGTTAAAGGAGTATAAAAGGTGGAACTTCCATCCGTTTTCATGTATGTAACATTCCCATCAATTGGAGAGACTCAAGGTATGTATTATCCAGCTTCCATTGTCGAGACAAATGTGCCGATTCACCAGCTGGCCGTGTTACATGAACCCCATGTTATATGGACCTATCAATCTTCAGGAATCGTGTATCCTGCCCACCGTAAAATGCTTGGCCTCTCTCGGGTATTTAATAAGGGTGCATATTAGAATCTGCACTATTGTACTACATACTTTCTAACGGCACTTGTTCACGGCTTTCTGTAGTGGAAAACGACTTGGAAAGAATTTACATAGGGATTTCAGGACTTGGCCGGTTAGTTTTATGATCATCTTAATCGCATGTACTATACATATAACCGTACCTTCCACATACAGAAATTCCTAATATCAGTCGTCACTAAATATCCGATCTGTACCACCTTCACCGGTGATCAAAATCAATGAGTTATCACTATAAACGTACATATGTATATACCAGTGAATCTAGATGCCCGTGTGTATACGTCATTTCATCTGTCTTCAGTTATACCCCACTATTTCTGGCATTGATTGATTTCTTAATAATTTGGCCACTAAAATCGGCCACTAAATTTATACCGAGTTCAACATGGGCTAATTGCTTGGAGGACTTAATCAGCAGATGAATATTATATCATGTTTCTCACAAACGTTGGTCTTATCGATGATGCTTTAACAATGTGACGCCTTATAAAACTGCGTATAAACATACATCCAACAATGATTGTGACCGGATGGCTCACCCACCGCTGACACGGATACACCGGTCTTTCTACCTCACACACACCTTCACAAATCACAAGAAAAAAAACACTTCTTCAGAAATATATTCAAACCATCCATTACATGAACCGAATTAAAATCAAATCTACAAAAGTCAAACTTTGTTCAACCTTTGAGTATACCAAGTCATAAAATTATATGCAAATGAGAAACCTCCTCCAATTATAACGCCGTCCTATAAAAGTACAATATGTAAACCCAAAAGAATCCTTATAGCTGCGTCGGCCCGGCCCGGCTGTTCGTCGGCTCATCAACATCATCAAGGATTCGAGCGGCTTGGAGGTCAGTTGGTGACGGCTGGAGTACAATCCGGGGCAATTCTCCAAGATGTAAACTTGGTAGACGCAGGGGCGTCCCGGTAGCACGGGCTGGATTTTCCGTCATGCTTTGGCTTTCAGGTACATTTACCCTGGGGATTGAATCCTGTTGAACTCCGGGTGCACTAGGCCACTCGTCCGAACTGTCATTCCCAGCATATGTTGGCGGTGGATCCTCGGGAACCAGAGGTGCACGGGTATCAGTTGATGGCCGTGGGGTTATCGTGCCCAACGAAATTTCGTCATATTCGGGTGGAGACAATGGTCCCTCTTCCATGATGTCTTCTGTTGACGGTCTATGAGTACTGATGCTGTTACGGGCAGTGCCAATGCTAGAGCCAACAAGACCAACAGACGGCAGCTGTGATGCAAATGAGCCCGAGCGACGATGAGAAGACCCTTCACCAGCTCCATTATCGCTGTTATCACTGAGAACCGATCCACTACGATCCCGCCCATGGGCGGGTGACCGCATAGAAACTGAAATACTGGCGGCATCTGATAAGAGACCAACCCGTTCGCTTTCCATACTAGTGCCTCTCACTCTGGTTCCGTCATGTCTAGCAATACCAACATCGGCATATGCCACACTTGGCACTGTTCTGTTCCTTTGATCCTTTACCCGGTTATGCTCTTCACGCCAGGTGCCAACTTCGTTTCTTTCTTGTGCCAAGCGACGTTGTTCCTGAATCTCTCTTAGCGCGGCCACATCATTATTTTGCCGCGCTTCCCGTCTCAGACGCCGTCTATCTTCACGCTCACGAGCTTCCCGGGTACGCGCTAACCGAATTTGATACAGAGATTCCATTTCGTTCTCACGTAGCTCTTCCATATCTTGCTCGGTAGGTAGCTCCACCACAGTATCAACACCGTCTCTTTCGCCTTCACGACCAAGAACTTGTTCATCACCAGATGCCTTTGGCCGATAGGCTGGCAATGTCATTATGGACCGGATTGATAATGTTCTGTCGACGGTGACGGTCGGAAGGTTTGTAGCCGCCGTAGCACCACCAGTCGTGGTGTTAGCTGCTGTCACGCCTGAGCGATAACCATCTGAAGGGTCATGTAATGGTGCTTGTTGATATCTATACAATCTGTTAGTACTATAGAGTTGAACACGGGTTTATTGAAGGCATACTTTTGTTTCCTGAGTCTTGTGGCTCGGCGATTTCTCATAAAACAGAAGCCAGATACTGTGAACAAAACAGCTGCCACCACAGCAAATCCGATAATCATGGGTGTATTGTTACTTGAGCCAGAATTTGGATTGCCTGGTGCGGTTTGAGTTGAATTATCACTAGACTCCGCAGGCACAACGTCTCTTGAAAGATGCATATGTCCCCCCCATATTCTCTCTGAACCGGGGGCCCGGCTGGCAAACTCGAGATACATATTTAGATACGAAGGTGAAATTATAGCTTCCTAGGATACTCGGTTTGTAATCCGAATACGTACTTGTCTTGAGACAAACGCACTTCGGATCCACGCAGAGATTGACAATACGTCACTGAACGACAGAAGACACCACTTTGAATGGTCAAGCAGTAGTAACAGCTGTACAGTGATATAAATTGTCTATACTCGCGACACAAGGAAAGTGTAGGCGCAAAGGCCACTCGGAAAGTATAGGTATCCAGGCGTACGGGTCGACGTGGTGCGGTAGACGACTAGACAAAGATGGACAGAAATGACAGAAATGGAAGCTGAATGTCCAATCCCTATGATCGAGACAGGGCTATTGTAGTAGATGCAAGGAATTTAAGTGGATAGACGGTTGTCGAGTTATGTGTACTATTCCGGCCTATTAAACGAATGAATCTCCAGCTAAAGACGAGCGCAAACCAATAGCGATAATGTATATATTCGAGCCCCAACCCCAGCAAGTTCAAACAAATATGGCAAAAAAACGAAAGGCTGACAGACGAGAAACTGGTGATGACGAAGAAAAGAAGTGTATTCGGCCGGAATTCAAGCGGGACGGAGTGGCGAAACCGTAGGCGTAATGGGCGTATGCAGTAGTTTCCAAGGTTAAAGAATGGGCGGTTTAATGTGGGAACTTCTTGCTAGGCAACTAGAAGCAATTACAATTGAAACCCGAGCCAAGTACGACTCCTGAATGCGGCAAATGCAGTGGTCTGTTGATGCTGCGGTACTGGTGGCTCACGTTTTTTTTTGACTATCGTATGGCTCTTTCGAGTGGGACTGAACAGAAAAAGGCAGGCGTATGAATGATGGCTGCTGGTTTGGGCGGTGGTACAGAGGCAAATGTGGCACACAAACGGATATTCCACGGGGGCTGCGTCTTCTCTGTCTAGGCTTTTCGTTCTTTTCTGTGAGGATCTTTTTTTTTTGGCGAAAACAATGAATGAATGGATTGATTAGTTGAATGAAATGGTGTGATGACTTCGAGAATCAAGGATGTTAGAACGACGACGATGATGAATGACGAACGACGACAAACAAAACAATCAATCGTATCCGATGCCAAGATGGTTGATTATAAGCTTGGTTTTCTGGTGACCGTTCATCCGGACGTGTTGCACAGCCCGATTGTTAGTTGTTTTCTCAAGACCGGGAAACATGAATAGATTTAGGGACGTCGTCATAAATAGACCAGGAATGGCCTGCTGCCCTGTCTCCAAAGATGCTTGTTGGCTCGAGAGAAACTCGGAGGAGGCTGGTTCGGAGAACTGCAGATGGTGGGGTATTTTTTTCGGGCGCAGCAATTGTGCTAATGTAATGGAATAGATAGAACTTGACCTTGTTGGTCGGGCGCTGAGTGCATGCATATCATCATGCGTTGGAAAGTCCTAGGACCTGGTTGACTTGGGCTTTACCCATCCACTATCTGCAAGGGAAACACTTCGCGAAAGGCCTATATGGGGTCTTCGCGTTAGCCTTGTCGATTCTTTTTGGAGACTTTTTTGGGAAGTCAGAACTGTACTATATATGTACAGGTTGTTTAACCCACACCAAGATCTTATCACATAGTAAAATGCATGTCTTTCGGAGTGTTTATTCGGAAGATAGTAAGCTGATAATTTGATATACATTTGCACTTTGACTGAGAGAGTTACTGAGAGACTAGTCTCTAGTTTCTAATCTTCACTGGATCCTGTTGCCAGATTCAATAGCCTATACATGTTAGCTACTACTGCACAGACACTAAATCGCCCGGAATGAGACAACCCACAACAGTAAGCATTGGTCGTACGGCATCATCACTCAACTATTCTAAGAACATTGATTGGATGACATTTGCCCAACATGAACACATAACTGATTTATACGGATCACGCCTCCGCCAACTTTCACTTTACACTAGAATTAGTAGCACTTGTGGAATGTGTGGAGGAAACGGCCCTGACTATACTCTAGTCGTTGGACACTTGTTAGGTTAATAGCTTACGTCTTCTCTTGTCAGCCAGCATATGCTGATTTTCGCCCGCCCGCCCGTGCTATGCAGGACTGACTGGCTTCCTGATGCGACTTGAACCATGTATCATCAATCAGCTCAATGCCAACTACTCAATCATACTACATATATTTCTGACGTCAATTTACCGTTTCTCGATTATCGTCATCGATACCAGGGATAAAATAAAGTTTCTAGAAGTCGGGAAAACATGTGCGGGGAATGATTGATAACCCGGCAACAAACTATGAGTATATCGAGATTTGAAAATTCTAAATCTCTGCTCTGCTCTGTTCCTTGTACATTTAGTTTCTATCTCGATTTAGGAATTTAAACTGCGCCTCTGTCATACTTCTTCCTGGTCCAGTTTTAGCAGTGACCTCGCCACGAAGGTTGAATCCCGTCTAAGCCACCTTCTAGGAGAATCACTAGTATCCTGATAATACGAGAAACCGAGGATACGTCCTTATGCAGTAGCCCCTGCTTTAACACAATAACGACACCAATAAAACATGTCCATACAATATCAAATCATGAAAAATTATTACTACAACTATCACGTGCAAAGCCTAAACACCTTCCCTCACACCACCATAAAACGACCAATTAATAAACACCACAGACCAAACATGCAGATGGTGTTTGTGCAACACAACCTCGGCCGGTGACCATCCATACCCGTGATCTACCCAAACTTCTTCTCGAACTTACGCAACATTCCCGAAACACCCTTCTCAAAACGAGCCGTCTTTTCCTCCAGATGAGTTCGTGAAATAGACGTTTTTTGTTGATGTTGCATCGGAGTCGGTGCTTGTTGTATCTGTGGAACAGTCGGGTAGACATTTCCTATATTTTGATGGTACATTTGCGGGTTGAACCCCGCTGAAGCAGGTGGTGATGCTAAAGGTGCGGGGTTCTGTACTTGTGGCGCATATAGGGGGTTCTTCTTGTGCTCGTCTACACTGAATAGATCTTGCGGTAGAGCCGCGGGGTTGTATACGGCTGGGGCCATGGTAACCGGTGCAACAGCAGCTTGTGTCTGCGAAGGTGCCGTGGTGATAATAGGTGGAGGTGGAGGGACCGCCGATGTTGGAGGTGGCGGAATAGAAATATACGGGGAAGCCGGGGCTGGTGGTATTCTAGTGATAGTAGCATTTGTAGGAGGCACAAAACTCATCCCAACCGGCGGGAAAGCCGGGCTAGCCATACCATTAGCCGCCGGGTGGTTAGCAGGAAGTCTAAAGCCCGGGGTAAACGGACTCTGTTGGTAATCCACAGCCATAGCCGCAGCCAACGGGTTCAATGCCACCTGCTCTTCTTCCTCGGGAGGAGGCGTCTTTTCCCGTGTCTGATGTACTTCAGGTGCTGCTGGAGCAGCTGGGTTATATGCCATGGGGATGAAAACTGGTCCTGGAGCAGTAATCGGGGATCCACCAATAGGTGACACGGCTTGACTACCTGGGGGCCCACCAGGAGGAGGGCCGGGCAGAGATGCGGGGGTGGTGTATACCGGGTCGGAAAGAACGGTGTTTTCTAACTGCTGTACAATAGGACTCATGGCGACGGATGAAGTACCGGGTTCATCTTGGACATCGATTTGCGACGGGGGCAAGATCCGACGCAAGCTGTTAAGAAACAGCAAAGCATCATTCTGAGTCCAGAAGTAAATGTCCAAAGAATGAAGCTTATAGTGATACTTATTCTCATTTCTCGGGTCATAAGTCGGTAGATGCCATTCCTCATTGCCCGGAGTATCACCAACAACTAAAGTAATCATACAACTATGCCGGTAAGAGTATGACACATTTGTCATGTCAAGATCTATATGTACATAAGACATGTCAGTATCGAACAATCAGTGGCGGTAGTTCTTTCAGGGCACCAGTTGCTTACGGCCGTCAAAAGCATCTTGGTCGTCGGTACCAGCGTTATTCGCCACTTCCAATCTAGCGCGATGAGCCGCAGCATTCTCAAACAGGTAGATATAACAGCTCTTATCAAAACGGTGATGTCTTGGTTTCACCGTGGGTTCCCCGTAAAAGTAGTGTACATCACCAAAACTACATTGTAAATTGTTAGTCACCGTCATATCCATCATTGATCATCATGTGGTTAGCCCCGTGGCCGGTGCATGATCCTAAAGTTTCTGCATGTCGCATTTCCTCCCCTTGGTGGCCTCTTGAAGCGGCCGTAGGTTCCGTTTGGTTTACCGGTATCTTCTTTGGGGCTGAAAAATACACATCACCAACATAGTCCAAGAATAGACCGAGATCAAGCCAAGAATAGATTGATATATATAGTCCGTGGGAATCGCCGCGTTACTTACAGAGTGGCTACGTTTTCTTCTCCAACTCGAGCGGCCATGGTGTCGATGATCTAAAGTATCCCGAGATATAAACGAATAGATGAAAGAGAAACAACCGTTTAGAAGATATATGATTACACAAGACAACAAGACAAGAATCACAAAAGTAAAAGAGAAAGAGGAGAGAAACACACTCCTATCACTGATTCTCACAAGATCAAGTCGGAAGATACTCTCAAGATAACACCACCAACTAATTTGTTGGTGACAATTTCAATTCTCCAGCCATCTCGTTCATGCAAATATAACCCTGTCTTCTGTTGCACTTTCTCTTCAAAACCCCTTCCTTCCTCACCCAAACTACTACTCTAAACTCTCACTTCACAATCCCATAACCGCCAGACCATACTTAACGTCCGGGTTCATGCACATCAAACTCGGCGTCGCACGCTGTAAGTGGTCACAGTCGGCGCTTAAATGTCCACCGCTCATCATCCAATCACATGTCATACTCGCTGTGTTAAGTAGTTGCAACCCTTGTCCTTGTACCCTTTTATCATCCTTTGCGGTCTGTAGTGGAGTCGGAGCTGACTCAGCTATGCTAATCGATAACTACTCCACTTAAACCTTTGACCCCAACGACATGTCGTCTGTTTTGGTAAAATGGTGACCAGTAAAGTGGGTCACGGCGTGATTCTATCGAAAAGTTATCACAACGACCTGCCAGAGATATAGGCCTGGTGCCCGATTGTCATCTACGTCATAGGCCATCAAGATTGTCGAATTTCCGACCCTGCCACTCTTTACCCACCTCTGTGTCTCCATTTAGCCTCCCATAACCACATCGACAATCCCCCCGCCAACCGACCTGGAAGCTTCCATTCTCAACCTCCATCAAAATGGGCATCCCAAGCATCCCACGCATGTGCTCGCACCTACAAAATGCCGCCCGCGCCAGCTTAACACTCACCTCCGTCCCCAACACCAAATACAATCTCCGCCTCCTCCTAGCCATGCACCGCCTCGGCTACATCTCCACCATCACACGCGGTGGCAAGACCCCCCCAGACGAGACCACCATGAGCACCGAGCCCCCGGAACCCACCACCTACCTTAACGTTGCCAGCCGTCGTCTCTGGGTTGGTCTCAAGTACCTTGATGGGAAACCAATCATGCGCAACGTGGAAAACATCACCACTTCCAAACGCTGGGTGACTGCGTCCGCTAAGGATCTTCAAAACTTGGCCCGTGGTCGTGATGCCAATAATGTGAGGGGATTGGATCTGGGTGAGGCGTTGTTCTTGTCTACGGATCTTGGTGTGTTAGAGAGTCGGGAAGCCATTCAGAAGATGCGTGGTGGTCTTTTGCTTTGCCGGGTGTCTTAATCGACACAGTGGTGGTTTCCTAATCTTGAAGTGAATCTGCTATCTCCAACGACCTACATTCGTAGCAGCAACGAACGTTTGTTGGCGTCACCATCTTCATCCTTTGTCTTGGAAAATTCAGAGCCCAGCTGTACGCTCATGACTCAGCCAGTTCTCATAATCTTCCTGGTTGTCTGTTTTCCGGCGAATAGCGCCGTTTGTTATCATACTGTACAATAGATATTTTTACGCACATCACCATGCCAGTTATGTCATTGAAAATAGAAAGTACAGTGAATTTCAACTATGAATTGCTAATCTAAAATCCCATGAATACGCCACGCTTTTCCCCCGATCCCAAAAAGATAAAAACAAAAGAACAATGAAAACAGACAAAAAAGAGGGTGTGTAGAACAACATCTCGTTTCAAAACGGTACTGCTACTACACCTAATAACACATGAAGAAGACGCCCATTCGGTAACAGCTAGTACGACTCAGGACTTCTAATCTCAACGCCGTCGCCTGATGCACCAAAGACATCATCATCAACACCTACTGAACTCTTCTTTTGCGATTCGGGTTCAATAGAAACATTGCTAAGGACCTCCGTGGCGTGCTGTAGTAACCTCTCGGTAGGCTCGCCTTGTTGAGAACCATCGAGCATATCCGCAGAAGTAATCATGCTATTATCCAATGATGGGAGAGCCTCAGGCGTGCGCGGGATTTCAATATCACCACCTGCTGAAAGCTTTGTGCCAACACCCTGACCAGTAGCTCTTGAGACCTCCGTCATTGGCGTTCCATGGACATCCAAAGACTCGTCCGTCTGCGTCCCGGTGGATGATTTACTAACCGATCTCTTCCCTGAAGGTCTGAAATCATGACCAGAGAAGTTTGGTTGGGCGGGGCTAATGAGAGAAACTGGACGGGAAGCGGGACGAGCCCGGCGTTGGGTGCTAGGTGGCGCACTTGGGTCTCGGCGACCAGCTGATCCAGCTCTGGTCGGTGGTCTCCGTGGAGTAGTGTTGTTACGTGGTGGCGTAGTTGGGACCTTTTCAGTAACCTTGGACTGTGAGCTTTGAGTTGGGCGCATCATGCGAGCCAAGAAGCCCTCATCAACATCCTTAGGGGGGCGAGTAACCACAGACTCTCTCTTCTTAGGAGGCGGTCCCAGGCTAGCATGCGCCTTCTTCAATGAGGAGCCTACTGATGGCTGACGTCGCAAAGTGGGAGCGACTGAGCCGGCACGGCTAGCGGCACGCTCATAAAGCTTGGGCGCCGCAGTTGCTGCGCCGCGAAGATCACTGCAGCTGCCCTTGCTAAAACGTGAGGCAGAATTCTTGGACGAAGAATCTTGTTTTCTGTCAACAGTCGCAACTTGTCTAGTCTGTACTGGCGAGGTCTTTCTCGACAGAGGGGTTCTAGTAGTGGGCGCCCGACTTCTAGTACGGGCTTGAGCATCTGCTGGCCTACTTTGGCTGCGGTTTACCGAAGTCCCAACACGGCTACGACTACGAGAAGCTTGCGTTTGGGCTTTGGCTAAATCAGCCGGTACTGACTTCTTACGAAGTAGTGTCTTCGTGGTCTCGTCCTGTTCTTTACGAGTTCTGGTGGTGGAAGGTCCAGGTGTCTTTGATCTCTTTGGAGCCGGTCTGGATGGAGTTCTTGCAGATTGTGAAACAGAAGCTGCTGGTCTATGTGTTGACCTAGAAGTACGTTCGCGGGTAGATGTGACAGGTTTAGTGGGTTCCTTGGTTTTCAATTTGGGGGCGGATTCGGGTGCTGGTGAAACCTCAGTAGGCTTTGTGCGCGGGAGCGTGGTAATGGGTTCCGACTGGTGTATCACAACAGGCTTGCTTCGAGGGGTTCGCTGCTTGGTGTCTTCGATCGGCTTTGGCTCGGGTGTTGGTTCTACAGTCGGTTCGGTGGAAACCTTCTCCTCTATTTTCATTGGAGTTGGTTCGACAGTAGCCTTCTCCTCTAATTTCACTGGAGTAGGTTCGATGGAAACATTCTCCTCGATTTCTTCTGATGGCGCAGGTGGCTCTGGCGACGGCGCCTTGGTCTTGATTACAGGAGCTGGACTAGAAGCAGAATCGATAGAGGTGGTCATTACTTTCGGTGTTGAAACCTCGGGCGCAATTTGTGTGGTCGGTACGAAGATAGGAGTAACTGGAGCGAATGTGGGCGTGCTAAGAGGACTAGCGGTGGAGGTTGAAATGCTACCTTCGAGCTGTAAACCAACTCGACCATCCTTCTCAACAGCAACAAAGTTTGTGCGGACTTTAGAAATTGGTCTAGAAGAGTCGCCTAGCAAGCCTGCGAAAGGAATTTGTTTGTTAGTAACTACATAGGTTGGCTGTTAAACAACATCAGACGATATCAGAAACATACGAGGTGATAGTAATGGAGAGCGGCCACGATCTGATAAGCCAGGTTCTGAAGAACCTTTGCTCTCAAACATAGCCCTCAAGTTCTTAACTTGGCTCATCTTTGGCGACTTTCAAGAGTGTAGCCAAATAAAACAAATGACGTTATTGGAGTTGTGATATCAACTTTAAGCAGCGTTCGGGCACACTTTCTGTGCGCAGAAAAAGAGGAGGTGTGATAATAGAATGGCGTAGTAGCTGGAGCTTGGGCGGTTCCGCGCAGAATAAACAGAAATAGAGGAACTAGGAAGATGCCTACTGAATGCGACGCTGTGAATGGCCACCTGATAGTCAGGTGAAAACTAAAGTGTGCGATATTCGAGAAGCAGATAGTTTGGAGATAAAGAGCGAGTTGTTGATATAATGGCGATGTTTTTAAAGAAATATACAAATCGAAAGATAGAGGTTTGTTGGTTTATTGTAGCAAATATTGAGATAATCACGATACAGTCATTGTGAAGAATGAAAAAGAAAAAAAGAAAAAAACCAAGGCAATCAAGCCATATGGAAAGTGAGAAACGATCAGATTCAAAAAGAGAATTGAAGAACGCGAACACCAAGGGAAAGGAAATCGCAAGATTAAAATAGAAGTAGAGTTTGTCTGTCCACAACAGCTGCCGTGAGGAGGCTATGTATAAATTCCAAAAGTACAGACGGTCTTTCCCAGTTTGTTACGGGCTTCACTGGTTGTGAATGAATCAACTTTTACCCAGCAGCAGCAGGAACTTGCGACAATTGACAGAACACTGACAGGGTGGGCAAGGACCATTGATGACGGAGACCAGGCCAGGGATTGCATTGCACGGCTGTTGGAATGGAAGTCTTGCACATGTTACATAAAGTTCTAGGGTTCCGTATTTCAACCTGGCTGAATTCCTGTAGGCAGACGGCGCGGAAGGCCTTGATGATTTGATTGGATCAATTGAGGATAAGATGATGGTAGATTATTCAATAAGCATACAGACTACGATGGCGATGAGGTGGCCATGTCTGGATTCAGTGTTACACTTACTAGATGTCTTAGGTAAGTACACAGTTTTCCTAAGGGAGTAACTGGCAAAACAAACCAAAGTAGCAAAGCGGTTACCATTCTAGAATGATTCCTTTTTATAGGGATTTTAGGGTCAACTTTAACAAAGCTGATAAACTTAACGTCTCGGTTGCCTAGACACTGTTCCGAACAGATCTCCCTTGTTTTTAAGTTGACGGATGTCTTTGTTGGTTTAGAGGTAACAAGTGGCTGGTTTGTAGGCCTCTTCCTACGTATGTACAATGTTGTATAAACATAAACAAATGTCTGTTTGTTTGGATGACACTCGACAGGAATAGGAGAAATCGAAGAGACACATACACTCTCTTCACCCATAAATACATCAAATTGGTGATATCCAGATCTCTATGTAATCTTGTGCAAAACTACCAAAAGCCAGGCCCTTGTACCACGGGAACGTTTTCGCCAAACAACATGTGTGCCTCTGTTTTACCCGTAAATGGACAAGGGAGCTAAAGGCACTGTGCACATGGTGAGAAATGCACAAGCTACGCTGCACACCTGTGACGTCGTGCATAACAAAAACTGCACATACATACGCAACACTCCAAATTCAAAGAAACGACGACGACTCCAACTTCAACGTCAATCACCGAATACCACGATATTCTCATCCAATAGAATTCACCAATAAACCAACGCAATGGCTCAGGTCAAAGTTCCCATTTTCATCTTTCCTGAGGAATGCAGGATCACCAGCTAATGCACGGTCTGCATACAATAGTCAGGGACAAGTCAAACGGGGGCTGTATCAAAATTCGCATCAGACGACCTTAGTCAAGACCAACGCTTCGCTTGCAGTGTCTCATATTACGCTGGTGATTGTCAGGGCAGCTGCATGTGTTATGTACAGCGAGTTCCATGCGACAAAGAGCGCGTTTTCACTATCGTCCACCCAGACTTGTGACGTGCCTTGTGCATGTCGTGTACATGATGATTTTGTGCAAGAACCTGGGAAACCGAAAATGCTTCACTTCCATGCATATGTATAGAATATGTACAATCGTGGCCCCTGACCCTTTTTAAACAGAAAACTGTAGATAACCCCCGTAAAGTAATAATATCAGAGCCCGCCGCTCTGGAATATGACGATCAACAGGGCTTGAATGACATCGTTCGAACACCTAAATCATCCCAGCTGCTCCCCCATAATAGTATCAATGATACAACATCTTTGGTTCGTGAATACCGACCACTAAAAACCTTGCAAGTAAATTCAACCTCCAATTTGGCATCTTGGGTAAGGGATAAAAATCGAGATTGCAAATTATATCTCGACTTCCGGGGTTGATATCCATTTCCAGAAACCCTGTATAACCCTATTGTTCCGTCAAAGTCGAAATAAATGCCGTAACCGGAGAAGAAGCTGATGGGCAACTTTAGAGTCAGAGAATTGACTTTTACCATTGATCAAGAAAGTTAATTTCAACTTCTCTCGTTGTTTATTTTCCTTCTTTTATACCAATTATAAACACATCCCAAAATGGCTACTCGCGCTGCTACTCGCTCTCTTAGAATCGGTAAGACTTTCCTTTTCCTGTTATAGTGGCTATAGTGATATCCCGTACTCATCGGCTCTGTCGCTCCATCTTGTATACACGCCACTCCCACTTCCCTGTTTCCGTTTCCGCTGTCATTCCCGTGTTTAGTGGTATTTAGACTAACCGCAATGTAATACAGGCCTCATCCCCGGCGACGGTATTGGCCGTGAAGTCATCCCCGCCGGCCGCCGCATTCTCGAGGCTCTTCCCGCCTCGCTTGGTCTCAAGTTCGACTTTGTCAACCTCGAAGCCGGCTGGGAGACTTTCCAGAAGACTGGCGCCGCCCTTCCTGACAAGACCGTTGAGGTCCTGAAGACCGAGTGTGACGGTGCCCTGTTCGGTGCTGTCTCCTCGCCTACCTCGGCTGTCAAGGGCTACTCTTCCCCCATTGTTGCTCTCCGTAAGAAGCTGGATCTCTACGCCAACGTCCGCCCCGTCAAGTCGGTGCGTACCGACGGCAAGCAGATTGACATGGTAATTGTTCGTGAGAACACTGAGGATCTGTACGTCAAGGAGGAGCGCACCATTGAGGGACCCAACGGCAAGGTTGCCGAGGCCATCAAGCGTATCTCGGAGCGTGCCTCGCACCGCATCGCCACCATTGCCGGTGAAATTGCCCTCCGTCGCCAGAAGATCCGCGAGACCGGTGCTGCCAGCATCCACAGCTCTCCCCTCGTCACCATCACCCACAAGTCCAACGTTCTCTCGCAGACCGACGGTCTCTTCCGCGCCACTGCCCGTGCTGCCCTTGCCGTTCCTAGATTCGACAGCGTCCCCACCGAGGAGCAGATTGTTGACTCTATGGTGTACAAGCTGTTCCGTCAGCCTGAGGCCTACGATGTCATTGTTGCTCCCAACCTGTACGGTGACATCCTGTCCGATGGTGCTGCTGCCCTTGTCGGCTCTCTGGGTCTCGTCCCTAGTGCCAATGTTGGTGAGAACTTCGCCATTGGTGAGCCTTGCCACGGCTCTGCTCCTGATATCATGGGTCAGGGTATTGCCAACCCCATTGCTACTCTTCGTTCCGCTGCCGTTATGCTGGAGTTCCTGAACGAGGAGGCTGCTGCTGCTAAGATCTACGCCGCAGTTGATGCCAACCTCGAGGAGGGCAAGCTGCTGTCTCCCGATTTGGGTGGCAAGGCTTCCACTGAGGAGGTCATCGCTGATGTCTTGAGACGTCTGTAAGCATTGCTCTGTAGTTAAAGACATGCACTTGATGGTTCCTAGTATATTGTATTTCTAGCTTGTACTATGAAAACATACACCCAGTTGTGTGTTTGTAAAATAATCAAACTTTTTTATCTGCGCTCATTCACAATATTGAAATCCTCCAAAGATTAGGAAAGGAAAGAAAACATCTCTTTTTATTGTACATAAAATCAGACCCAGAATCAACTGGATTGAACGGTCATCATCAGGCTATCAAAACAGTCGAAAAATAATAACCCCGATATGCAGGTCATACTATCGGAGGGTCGCACGAAGTATCGTGGCAATGTGGGTGGTGGTACAGGCGGTGTTAGCCAATGGCGAGCACTATCCAACCAATAGGCAAACACCGGAATTATGAGAAAACATGACAACAAAGGGAATATTCAACAGCAAACACATTTTGAAAACAAACGCAAGAAACCACGAGGTCGTGAGACGTCATGAAACTCCTACTTCTGGTTACGCTTGGCTTCCAACTCCTTCTGGTACTTGGCAACAAGTTCCTTCTGGAGATGAGGTGGGGCCGGAGAGTAGTGGCTGAATTCCATACCAAACTCACCCTTACCCTGGGTAGCAGCACGCAGTTGCGTAGAGAAACCGAACATGGAGTTCAACGAACAGTCGGCAGCAATGGTGAAGTCCTCAGTACCAATCTCAGTATCGTTGATGGTAGCGTTACGCTTGTTCAACAACATAAGAACATTACCCTGGAACTCGTTGGGCGCAGTAATGGTAGTCTTCATCAGAGGCTCCAGGACTTGGCCACCAGACTCCTTGAAGGCCTTCTCAAATGCAAACTGGGTAGCTTGCGAGAAAGCGAAATCCGAGGAATCAGTAACGTGAGTGGCACCATCGTTGACCACCATCTTGACACCCATAACCTTGTGGCCCAGGAGAGGACCCTTTTCGCAAGAAAGTTCGAAACCCTTGCCGCAAGCGCTGATGAACTTCTCGGGGATAGCACCACCAACAACCTGTTGATCGAAAACGTTGTCATCCGTCTCAGCTGGCTCAATCCAACCAGCAACGCGGGCGAAATCACCAGGACCACCACTCTGGCGCTTGAGAAGGTAGTCGAAATCGGCCTTGTTGGAGATGGTCTCACGGTAAGCAACACGAGGCTGACCAGTGACACAGTCAACCTTGTACTCACGACGAAGACGCTCGACGTAAATTTCCAAGTGGAGTTCACCCATACCGGAGATAATGGTCTCTTCACTTTCAGGGTCAACGTGAAGACGGAAGGTGGGATCCTCGCGCTGGAAACGGTTCATGGCCTTTGAGAAGGCATCCGCATCACCACTCTTCTTGGGCTTGATGGAGAGCGACATGACGGCGTCTGGCACAAACATGGAAGTCATAGTGTAGGGAAGGTTACCATCAGTGAAGGTGTCACCGGAAGCACATTCGACACCGAACACAGCGCAAATCTCACCAGCACCAATCTCAGCCACATCCTCCATCTCGTTAGAGTGCATGCGCACAATACGGGGAATGCGAACCTTCTTGTTGGTGCGCGAGTTGAAAAGGTAGCTGGACTTGCGCAACTTACCCTGGTACACGCGCATGTAAGTCAACTGACCGTAGTTGTTCTCTTCGAGCTTGAAAGCCAGACCAACAAATGGCAGGGAGTTGTAGGGAACTAAACTGACTTCCTGTTCGTTCTTGGAGCGATCCAGCGCCAAGTTGGGAACCTCCGAGGGGTTAGGGAGGTAGTCGCAAACAGCATCCAGAACGGTCTGGATACCCTTGTCGGCCAAAGCAGAACCCATCATGACAGGAGTAAACTTCAATCCAATGGTAGCACGGCGGATAGCCGCCTTGATCTGCTCCTTAGTGGGAGTCTGCTCCTCAAGGAAGATCTCAGCGATCTCATCGTCGACATCGGCCAGCTTCTCAATGAGCTCCTGGCGTCTCTGCTCAGCCTGTTCAACCAAAGCTGGGGGAATAGTAGGAGAGCGGCGAATCTTGGTACCACGAGGGCCTTCGTAGTAGATGGCTTCCATCTCAATCAAGTCAACAACACCCTGGAACTCATCCTCAGAACCGATGGGGATTTGGATAGCAGCCGCGGGAATCTTGAGCTTAGTGTTGATTTGCTCGACAGACTTGAATGGGTTGGCACCCATACGGTCCATCTTGTTGACGAAACTGATACGGGGGACATTGTAACGCTTCATCTGGCGATCCACAGTAATAGTCTGCGACTGCACACCACTGACGGCACAAAGAACCATGACAGCACCGTCCAAAACACGCAGCGCGCGCTCGACCTCAATAGTGAAATCAATGTGACCAGGCGTATCAATCAGGTTGATGTGGTACTTTTGCTCCTCGCCGTTCTCCACCTTGGACCAATCGGCAAAGGTAGCAGCGGATTGAATAGTGATACCCTTTTCACGCTCAAGATCCATGGAGTCCATCTTGGCACCGGCACCGTCACGACCACGCACCTCGTGAATGGACTTGATTCTGCCAGTGTAGTACAGAACTCTCTCCGTCACCGTCGTCTTTCCACTGTCAATGTGGGCCTGTATTGTGTTTGTTAGTTGATGTTTGGTGAGAGTTGGAGTTTATAGAAGATTCGTACGGCGATACCGATGTTGCGGACTCTGTTGAGACGAATAGCCTCTTCGGGGCTCATCCGGGCAGCAATCTCTTCGACAGTAAGTTGGGAAAGGTCGCTCTTAGCCTGAGCAAGACGAATACTACGGGAATTATTCATGGTTAGATTGAAAATATACTCCCAAAATACATGGTTATAAGACATACGCTTCCTGAGCAGCAACGGAACCGAGAATACGGGAGGTAGTGAAGCTCCGGTGGAGAGAAACCGGAGCGGCGCCGGCGGTAACGGTCCGGGCATTGGTCATCAGACGGGCAGTCTGGCATCTCGAAGGGAGAGCGGCGGCCTTAGCAGCCTGAAGGGCCTTAGTAGCCCGGATAACCCGCATCGTGAAGGTGAATGAGTGAATGCGAAACGCAGCAAAGGCTGATTTAGTTTGCGCCGACACAGAAAGTGGGCTATGATTTTTGCACTGGCTCACGATTTGGCCTGGATTGTTGACTTCCACTGGGGCACCAGCGAAAAATTAATAAATGCGCGCTGATTCGCCTGCTGTTCCTGGTGCAAATATAGGCCTTCTAGGGTCTTGGTGGCACTATAAAAATGCCAGTTTTGGCTTGCTGTAATGTACAGGCCCGTACTGGTTCCAATGCAGTGCCATTTACAGAATTGTTGGTTTTTTTGGCTTAGTCTCTACGAAGAACAGACATTCGTGCTACCCAGGCTAGCCCATTTAGAGTTAACGTCGAAGATGCGAATAGCCGTACTTTAGCCGGTGATCCTCGTAGCCCGAATTTTTAGTCAAACATGGGCGGACAGCGCTGGACGAACGGGGCCCCGTAGCTTGGAGCGGCACTATCGATCGATGACAACAAGTTTAGCAGACTTGTGACCTTTTAGCTCGCCGACCTCGTTCCTCTTTTCCGGAATTCGACAAATACAACAATTCGCGATCTCGCGAGCCCTGTTTACTTCTTTTAATCGCGAGGCCCCAAAATGTCCAAACTTTGATGGACTTTGCTTGATTCTTTTTCCCACATTCAAAATCCATCGACGATGCATGCTTTGCGCTTTGCATCATGACTGCTCCCACCAGACTAGCTGCGCCATCATGTCGTGAGCTGTCACACATCGGCAGGGCTTTACTGCTCTCGCCCCATTCAGCCTATTCCGCTTCTCATAGACTATCCACGGTTTGCCGTGGCCCTGTAGCCCGTCGTTTGCTTTCCGGTGCTGCGCGGAGACAATCCTGTTCAGCCGTTTCAGCAACTTCAAAAACCGATACGTCATTTTTCACCGCAAACCACATGAAGTTAACCCTTTCCAATATATTCTCGGTACCATCACGATCTTCCCTTGGTAGAGTCCACACTCGGCCATTAACTCAACATCCAAGTCTACTATCTGACACCCCACCACCATCACAATCGACGCCTGATATTGCGGCTCTTCCACCTCATAGACGTCGTCAGTTAGCGCGCCAACAAGCCGCTACTGCTGCTAATGCCGAGGCAGACTCTGGCCATGCGGCATCTCACATGCCACCTGATGCCTCATCAGTCCTGACAACGGCGGCCGCTCGGCAACCAGACTCTTCACCACGTCGGATACTCTCTCTGTGCCTGGCTTTGTCAAAGCCTAGATTGACTGTTCTGGTAGTGCTTACTGCCATGGTTCCATATGCACTATACCCTGTACCGGCGTTCCTTACTCCGACCATGACAGAGACGCCTTCATTGAGCACATTGAGCCTGCTTTTCCTAACCACGGGAACATTTCTGTGTTCGGCCTCTGCAAACTCGTTGAACATGCTCTACGAGCCCAAGACAGATGCACTCATGACAAGAACTCGTAACAGGCCATTGGTCCGTGGTCTTTTGTCTAAACGCACCGCTGTTGCTTTTGCGGTGTTCTCTGCTGTGGCCGGAACTGGTTTGTTATACTATGGTGTCAACCCTACAGTTTCCTTCCTTGGTGCTAGCAACATATTCCTTTATGCTGGAGTCTACACACCCTTTAAGGCCTTGACTGCGGCCAACACATGGGTGGGGGCTGTGGTTGGTGGTATCCCTCCATTAATGGGCTGGGCTGCCGCTGCTGGTGAAAGTGCCACTGGTGATGGATCTTGGAGGGAACTTCTTTTTGCTAGTGATGGTAGTTCAGTTGGTGGTTGGTTACTCGCTACTCTCCTATTTGCCTGGCAATTCCCTCATTTCATGGCTCTGTCATGGCCTATCAGAGAGGAATACAAGGCCGCTGGTCTGCGTATGTTGAGTTGGACTAACCCTGCTCGCAATGCCCGTGTAGCCCTCCGTTACAGTATTCTCTTCTTCCCCATCTGCTTCGGTCTCTGTGCCGCTGGTGTGACGGACTGGAGCTTCGCTGTCACCAGTACTCCTATCAACGCCTGGTTGACCTGGCAGGCTATTAGATTCTGGAAGGAACAAGGCTACAAAGGAACTGCCCGTGGTCTTTTCTGGGCTAGTGTGTGGCATCTTCCCGGTGTCCTTGTTTTGGCTATGGCCCAAAAGAAGGGCATGTGGTCTCGCATTTACCACAGTGTTATGGGCCAATCGGATGACGATGAATGGGAGGATGAACTTCTAGAGATGGAAGAGTCTCAGGGTAAGAAAGATTAAGCTGTGGTTTGGTGGTTGTTAGATCTGTGGGTATCAAACACATATCCCGCGTGTAATTTTATTTGTTCATTACTAGAGGTATTTCCTCATTGTTGTCTTCTTTTTCTATATATATATATCTGGCGTACATAGGTTGGGCGGCTATATGGGCGTCTCGCCGACTTGCAGTTCATCAATTTCAGTCATGTTTGAACAATAGACACTTGCATATCCATGATACCTTGTATGTACCATCAAGCGTTTCCAGTTCATGCACTTTTCAGACGTCACAGAGATGATTATGATATTGACTAGTAAATTGTATGTATTTCATGATCCACAACAGTGGAAATTATAGTTAAAAGCAAACAAAAAGAAAAGGTTCGTAACAAGAAAACTGTGTCGAAAGTCGACTGCCCAAATGAGAGAGTCCCACAAACAGGACACTCACGGCGTATACAAAGATAACAAAAAAGAAACCAAACAAAAAGAAAAGCAAACAATCGAAAGCCCATATAGTCTGCATCTGCAGATCTATCTCTCCTGAGTCCCACATATCTCTCACATGCTACTGTTAATCAAAGAAGAGATTCCCATATCAGCCGAGGACATGCGCTGCTGGCCATGGTGGTGTCCATAGTTCATGTTTCCAACCCCACCATGAGCAGTCATGTACTGTCCGGGCATGTGGCCAGCGGGCATCATGCTCTGCGGGTAGTTCTGGCTGTTAGGCGGGTTTCCCTGCATGGCGTTACTGTAGAACTGGGGAGCACCTGAGTTTGGGGGAAGGTATTCGAGGACCGGGCCTTGAGAAACCATCCCGTCAGTGCCGTGGTTGTAGGAGGGGTCAGTACCCAACATGGACTGCATGGCGGTGCTTGAAGGGTAAACCATGTTCATGGTGCTCGGGGGAACGTGGATGTGGTCGTGGACGGGAGTCAAGAAGGCCGTGTTCTCTTGGGGAATACGGTTCATCTGATCGCGAGCCCGCTTCCTAATGTCAACCTCGCCCATCTCGAAACACTAAAAGTAACCATGGTTAGTAACCCGATACGTTATAGAATGGTATATCTGTTTCAAAACTTACCATGCGTTCAAGCTTCTCCCACTTCATGTTGGGTAGTTTAGCCTCCAGGACCTTCCACATCTCCTCACGAACCTGCCAATAAGCCAAGGCAACCCGCTGACGATCCTCAGCAGCACTCCGGTCGTTAATGCTCTTGCGCTGTTGGATACGCTCGTACCGCTTACGGCAGGCATTGGCAGACTTGCCCTTGAAGGCCTTGGAGATTTCACACCATCTCTGGCGTCTTCTCCGCATGTCCTCAAGACGAAGGTCCTCATCACGGGTCCACTTGACACCCTTACCACGACGACCAGGCTCATCATCCTCAATACCGTCACCGTCGTACTCCATGTCGTCCAGGTCAGTCAGGGAGCCGTCGTATTGATCGTATCCAGACTGGTCCGGATAGGCGGGAGTGCGGCCCTCGCTTACGGGCGAGTAGTAGGGCTCACGAACGGAAGCCTGAGCGTACTGGGAGCCGGGATGGGTGTAAGGAGGAGTCCGAGTTGGATCGGGTCCTTCGTAGGAGTTCTCTTGTTTGTACGACGCGGTGATAGAATGCGACATGACCTCGTTTTTAGTGTAATATGTAGTGAATGTGAAGTTGTTGCAATAAAGAGATGACTTTTAACGGGGTCACCAAACGTTGGTATAATGAAAATGCGAACTCTTGAAAATATAAAGAATGACGACGAAGAAGTCTCCAAAGTAGTATTAGAAGATCGCAATGAATAGATGACGGGAAATGCAAATGCTGGTGATATGAAAAATGCTAAATGTGATGCAAGACAACAAAAGAAACGTGTGTCGAATATTCCAAACAACTTTTGAAATGAAAGATATATGAGCTATAATGAAGCGTAGCAAAGAAAGTGACAAAGTCTTCTACCAGAGAAGAACAATGATATCACCACGAGTAATGAAAGTTTTGAGTGGTGGACAACAACAAAAAAGACGAAAAGATGCTTGAGAGAAAATGACAACGAAGGAAATATAAGAAGTTGATAGGAAACAGATAGGAAGAAAAAGGGAATAATGACACGAACAAGAAAAAAAAATTATCTGTGAAAATCAAGTATATCGGTCTTCCTTATATGCGAAACTCACAAGCGCCGGCGTGGGGTCATCATCGGAAGGGTAATTTCCCTGGGTAACGGAATGTTGCAAGCCGCCGGTCTAGTACACGATCTCTAGAGATTCCCAACAGCGCGAAGGTAGGGTGTGCATTGTTCCGGTTGCCCCAATCTATCCATCCATGGAAGGGAAGAAGACTTGCGCGGGTAACGAAACATGAATGCTCCGCCTTCTACCGTAGAGCGAATAACATCAATTGTCCAAATTTGGAAATCACCCCCTCCACACCCCACCAATAAGGTGATCCTGTGATATTTTGTAGGCTGACTAAACATGGGTATGATATATCCGCGGCAACTAAAAATAAGGGTATGTACATGTAAAGTCACCGGTTGAACTTTATGGGTATGTGAATACTACCCCGCAATCCAAATTCTGGTTTGAATGATGTTTACTATAGACAACGATTCCAATGACCGTTCAACGGCCAGTATGCAGCCGTAGTTCTTGCTTCCCGTGGACCGCATCGAACGGACACTTTTTCTCACGTTGACAGCAGACCACATTTATGACCTGGGGTCATTGGACTTAGACATGCGGTAAGGACAAGCCACAACTATCGGCGGCTTCATACAACGGACAACTTGAAACACGATTTGGATTTACCTGGCGGTTGAGATTGGACGGTTATGGGGTAAGTCACAACTTACACGCTGTGCAATAGTGTCTTGGTTCCATTGTATCACCATATTTGCCCTCGTTAGAATGGGCGGTTATGTTCCGATTGCAATGGCCCCAGTACATTTGATATGGCGGCTAATGGTAGGCTTTGTGGGGCTAGATTACTTGGCAGCTTGAGTTATAAACATAACGAGAGAATTGCAAATGTAGAAAACCCGAATTCGGGATATATAGACGCTGGAAACCCTGTAAGTCATTGCGGGTTGTTCTCCAGCTTTCACTTTGAACATGTGGATATACATACATATGTACTATTTCGTCAAGTCAAGGTTGTAGTTGAACGGCGCTTGTATAGTCTATTTTTGATACTATTTGTGGAACCATGTACTATGACAATTTAGCGCGATTTTGAGGCATATATATAGGTCTGTAGATGATAATTTCATATCTGAAGACTACTTGAAAAAATAGAATATGTGAACACAGAGATGACACTGTATATACTATCTCGCTCTTGAAAACATGTTTTGAATATGAATTGTTTCGTTTCTTGAGTCGTCTGTGGTTACCGCGAATAAACAATCGGTAAACTTTAGTTGTCGATCTTAAGTCACATTTACGGGATATGATTGGATGGTCAAAATCTGATATCCCTGATTAATCTTCACCTGATTAAGCGCCATTGTCCCTCTTTAGGTAGTATACTATTTTTGATACACGCCACATTTCAGCCACATCTATGTTAACCCTTCTATTGACCACCTGAATAGGGTAGTGGACATGTACGGTTCTAACGTCATGTACATGTCAAATGTATTCTGAACAATATGATAAGTCTACCAAGAATACATCCGATATCATTACCAGTCGCCCTAAAATGGTTGCCCGATCTACCATTCTCACTGTCACAACTTTATTCGCGCCCAACCTCTTGAATCATAAAATGTAGTCTAACTGGGGAACGTCTTAGTTACCGTTGCCCAGGCGATTTATGCATGTCAAATTGCACACCATGACATTTATGCTAGGGTTACCGACCATCGTCACCGTTAACGCACGGGGAACCTGGGTTTCATGTGTGTCAACCCCTTCGTTGAAAAGGGCATCTAGAAAAGCTTGTTCAGCCTTAGATACATAGAACGTCCCGTCTTGTTGTAAGCAAGAATATGGTACTAAACAAGGCTACAAGCGATATTTCTGGGACTTCCGTATAGGCTGGTGTAATTTCTAATTCCTTGAGATTGCAGAAGCGAAGTGCATGTGTGAATACATATCCCGCATTGTATTAAAACTTTGAAGATTCAGCAACCAAACCAACTTAGAGATACGAACATACAATAAAGAGCACATGGTTTTGGAAAGTCCGGTGATATGTTGAATATACACTCCCTTTTAACGGTGGTAGTTCGAAAATCATACAAGTGGCTTCCCCGCAATTATGACATGATGTAGCTGAATTTAGGATCTTGCGATACAGGGAGACCAAGTCCCGTTAGCTTGGCTGGGAAAAGATGGGTGTAACCTAGAAAGACTTTTGACAAGGCCAAGTTAAAATGGATAGTCTTGCAAATCTAGAGCCTTTCAAGAAATGAGCTTGATGCAGGTCGACAAAGTTGGTTACAAGGCCCGTTATTGTGGAGCTGATAACAAACACCAGAACGCGAGGACGACTTATGCATGTGCATGCATATTCAAGACTGGTCGTTCGGGCGACAGTTTATACAATGAATATCCAAAAAGTGCATTGGTAAAACTGTCAAGACATGAATCCATATTTCCAAATCTGTGGGTTTCTCAACAGAGTTAAAAGTTTGGGGTCAAATGTATTTTCTGGAACAAACGAGCGGAATACTAGTGTTCCGCAGAGAAACATGGCAACCAAGCTGCCCCGGACAACACAGAGGGCCTTACTGCACGATTCAGCAGAAAAAAGCCACACAAAGTAGCCATGTACCGGATTTCGCCTTCAAAGGGCCGCCATTGCATCATTCATGATACGGCAACACATGTAAAGAGCTGCATCGGTCTCGGTGGGGCAAGCCGTTGTCTGATGTTTCGCAGAGGCTGACGAGGTTTATCCCAACTTGCCACCTCCCGAGGAAATTAATACATGCGACAGAGCCCCGCAAACCTGCAGCTACGAGACACATATTCCTGGCGAGACCAGAGGAGGGAATAAGAGAATCAGAGCTGCAGAGTTTAACACAAACCAATTAGCGGATGCAGGTCCAAGTCAAGAGTTTGAATAGCCTGTTTGGTGGCATTGGCTAGCTGGAGGTCTCAAGCTACACCTGCATGATGCATGCATGGTGAGTTTCCAGCCCATTGAAGTGTGCCCTGAAAAGCTACCGGGATGCAGGTTCAAGGGTTTAGTGGCGGCGGAACGGGGATACAGCGTCATCGTCAAGGAATCGATTGATTCAGACTTAGAAACGGGAACGCGGATTGGTAGTAAGTGTTTTTCAGGATATGCGGGTGCATGCAGGTAAGTATTAGACTGCATATAGTTTGCAGGTCCAATGTAAGCGTTGACCATCGGATACCATAACAACGTCGAGACCTCGAGAGGCAGCATGCAAGGGTCGACATGGTCTGTATCTTGACGACATGGCCACCGAGGCCTCACATAGGATCCGCTTGCGTAGGCTGACAGCGTTTCTACCGGGGTGGTCAACAACTTGAGATGGGTTCCCGCGCAGGAGTGCCGTATATGACAAGGGCGGATGACTAGATATGGAAAGCAAGCCATGTACGACTACATGCACCGACGACATGTGCCTCGGGCTACAGGAAAAAAAAAGAAGACAGTAGCAGGTGGTTTAAGGCGAACAGGTCGAGTTGTCTGCATGGTGAAGGCTGGAGGGTTTCGTTTCTCTGACAGAGGTGCTAGTGCTCTGCATTGGCGATATTAGAATAGGTCAAGGGAAGCATTAGTGTGCTGCTGATATGGTATGCATGAAGCGAAGTGTCTCGGAGGGTGTTGTCTGCGTTTACGCACTGAAGGCAATGTTAGTATGTATTTATAAGTTTCAACAGGACTTTTGCCTACCAGAATAAGTGTTATTTTT
This sequence comes from Huntiella moniliformis, assembly GCA_000712465.1. Taxonomy (NCBI): domain Eukaryota; kingdom Fungi; phylum Ascomycota; class Sordariomycetes; order Microascales; family Ceratocystidaceae; genus Huntiella; species Huntiella moniliformis. The sequence continues at coordinate 111,093 of JMSH01000063.1, forward strand.
TAGTGGATCTGAGGCCCGTTTAGAGGTGTGAATATCACCAAGACTGGATAAGAAGGGCGATAGGGAGTCAAGATCTTTGGAGTTGTAGGGAGAGAAGGGATGATTTAGATGGTAAGAAGGGCAATACGTACCGCATGCAAGTTATCACCAATGTGCCCTTTACTGCCCCCAAATAAAGAGGTGATTTGTAGCCAATGATTATGGGTTTCCAAATGTCACCCTCTTAGAGAGTCTGTATCCGACAGGCGATGTAACACGGACTAAAATAAAAGCCCAGTTTCGAATAGCTGAGAGAAGCCAAGTGGGGTCATCGGGATGGTGCACCAAGGGACAATGTGATAGTGGTTATCGGCGGATTACGACTGTGATGAATATGCTCAACCAGATAATGTGTATGTAGATGTACTGTCAATACCACCAATTAGTGCAAGGCACCAATCGATAAAGCCACGCCCGTGGTGGAAATACCAGTGACATACGTAGGTAGATACCTAACCCACAAAGACTATGGATTGAATGTACAAGACTCAAAAGTTCAATTTACATGCAGTAAAAAGACACACATGGGGAGTGTTACATGGAAAATACATGGGAAATAGGCTATGACGCATGGGACGTTTGTCCACTGGTGATATATATACAGTAGCTACTTCCGCCTCGATAAACGGGAGTGAAAACGGGGGCGAAAACGGATGTGATCCACGCCAGCCTTTTCCCGACCGACTCACAGGACCAAGTACTACTTCAAAGCACTACTTTGTGCAGATGAAATTCACAGCCTCGATATGCAAGTCGACGAGGCTGCACATGTACATAGACACATGTGTGAGATGAGCCCATGATCACCTGGCTAGGAAGTCCAACTAGAGTCATAGTCACGCAGACATTCGCCAGTCTCCGGGGCGATTTTGGTGGCAAAGTGACTGGTAGGTATGTGTGGTATGTCCGGGGGTCAACGGCGTCCGGACCCCACGATATTGCACTACTGTTGGGGTCTTCTCTTTCGAGGTACCAAGGGGGCACAATCGGAGCCCCCCTTGCAGCCATGTCTATCCAGACGAAAGGTATGTGGGACGGAAAAAGACCAAGATATGTAACATTATCTGCAGTTAATGGCTTACTGGGTCGCGATACTGCGCGATGTCTAGGTTTACGGGATTTCTGCGCTGGGACCTCCATGATACTAGTCGGCCTCCTTTGTCTTTGGCCCGGATGAAGAGACTCCTACCACGGCGGGCGGATAGTGTTGAAATTCTGTATAGGTCAGACAGGGCTCCTTATGTGCTCAGACCATAAATGGGACTCTAGACACAACAGGATTCCGGCGCACTTCTAATCCCTGGCCCATCACTTTGCGCTAACGGCTCATACTTCGTTTCATTCCATTCTTTAGCATATCAGCGTGGTTTGCGGAGCCGTTGTGCACTGTTGCCTCCGTTTGTGCAGAAGAGAAGAGAAGAGAAGATAGGAGCTTGGATCGTACAGATGCTCATTTACTGGGCTGCACGCTGCACTGTCACTTCATTGCCAGTTCAACGAGGAGCTCTCTGCCTCTGGAATGCATCAGTATATGCACAGCACGGCTTCCTCCCATCGGTTAATAATTTTTTAGTTCTTTCTTTTTCCCTGTAAGTATAAGTTTTTTGTTGTATTGAGAGCCCGTCGTCGTCTGTCTGTCTGTCCGTCTGTCTGTCTTCCGTTGCCGTTACCGTTGTCGCCCTTGCATCATTCACCGTACAAATCGGCCCCTCTCTTTCTTTTTTTCTCGGCTCTTGACTCCTTACAGTTGACCCCCAATTCTTCCGACCACACTTTCCTTGTTGAATTTATCGTCCATTTTTTTCTTCACTTACCTGCCTTATTCATACATACATCATCCAACTTATCGGCAGCGCGGGTTCCTTCTCCAGGTCTCCAAGTTAATTGTTCGGTATTTCCCTTTTTCTCATTTGATCCTGCAGGATTTATTCCATTTGATTTAATCCATTTTAGGCTTGATTTCATAAAATCCATACTTGCATCCAAGCCATTTGTACCACATGCACAATCATAACCTTTAAGTTTCTCTTCTTTTTTCTTTTAATACCCTCTGGTATCGTCTTCTTTTTTCCACTACTTTTCTTCTTGCTTGTCGTCATTCTTTTGTTCATTGTATTTTTCAAAGTCACTCACTTATTCTTGTTTTCCTTTTTCTCTCTAGTAATTTTGGTCTCTCTATCTTATTGATTAATTATCGTCGTTGCGTTGTCCTTCGTGAATATCGACAAGTCGCTCTTTTTTTTTCTAATTCCTTCATCGCCTTCCAACACCCGCTCCGTCATTCCTTTTTCTTTGTTCTTTTGCTACTGGAAATCCTGCAGTTCCTTGTTCCAATATTCATACCCCCCCAGTTTCCGTCGCATCAGTCGATCTTTCAGGTCTTGCTTGTGCTTGTGCTTGACTTGTTCCTTTTCTACACAGCCTGTAGTCAACCTAAGTTGGATTTCCTGTTTAAGTCTTTCGAGTTGCCTCCAATCCTTCATTGTCCCTGACTATCAACTTTAAAATCGACCTTGTTCCAGCCATCATCTTGGACTTGCTCTTTTGTTTCTAACACTAATCTACCAAACACTTAAACATACAAAGAAATGGCTGCCACCAGAATGTTAGTGCCAGACGTTCTTTGCGCCGATGAGGCTACTTCTACTTCTCGCAACTCTTGTCCTTCTTCTCCGGTCTTGGCCACCAAAGATGTCGTCTGTGATGATGAACCTTCAACTGAGTTTATCCCAACCGGCATGCTTAGTCCTAAGACTAGCTCGAGCTCTCTCAATAGCTCTATCAAGCGTACTCGTCCTTCTGCTTCATCGAACAAGAGACAACGTGAAGAAGACGATGATGAGGTTCCATCTGTTCCTGCCAAGCGCACTAGAATCACTTCAACTTGTCTTCCGACTCCCAACGAATCTCGCTGCAGTTCTATGAACATGCCCGCAAATGCGACCCATTCCAGAGCAACCATTCCTCGTTCTTTTGCCGATATCGAATCTGCTTTGGCTCCTATTGCTGATTTAGCAGCCGAAGAGGAGAGAGTTTCCGAAGAGTCTACCAACAGTTCTTTTGAGCGTCTACCCTCCGAGATCATGTCTATCATCACTAGTAACTTGGATTACCGTTCTTTGATTTCATTGTCTTCGACTAGTCGCCATTTCAACAAGTCAGTTAACCCACAATCTGCATCGTTTAACGACAAGTTCGCCTTTGTCATGCGCGCCGAAAGCTTCTTCCCACAACACTGGCCCCGCGAGACAGACGACGAAGAACATCCTGGAAACTTTGCCTGCTTTGTGTGTTTCCGTGTTCGTGGTCCTGAACGGTTTGACGACAACCAGAGGGATGATGTTTGCGTGAGAGATGATCCCTCCCTGCCATTTCAAGTTTGCACTAGCCGTGTCCACTCTACACCAGACTGTCATTCCGACAAAGTAACATGCCAGTCCAACGACGACACTGAAACTCAGCAAAAGCCACACAAGACCAAGCTCGTGACATTGCGCAGATACTGCATCGATTGCGGTATCCAACATGGTCTCCACAAACCCGGCGATGTGCTCACTTGCAAAGATGAGCAACAGTCGTGGATTTGCGCCTGTCGTCAGGTCTGCAGTTCAGCGGAACCTCAGTGCCCACAATGCAACGACCCGCGTCCTGCCGCACTGAGCCAGTGTGAGTCCTACATCCCGAAAGACTGTTAAGGCTGTCTAAAACGGGCTATAGGCAAAGTACAGCTCACGACATTAGGATTTCGGTACCTAGCGGCAGATCTGATATCTTTTTTGCTTGTGATTCCGTGTCCCATGACACACATGATTGTCGTGAAAAACGAGGAAAATGATTTCTCATGAGCCATTTCATGTCTTTTATGACATGTTTGAGTGTCGCAGGTTTTTTGGCATACTTTATAGTACAGCACTGCCTCCGCCTCATTGCCAGTACCAGATGTCTGTAAATGCGACATACAGGGACATTACTCTCTTTCTAGATATATTCTGGAACATATTGTATCATCACCACTTGATTCTTTCTTTCCTTTCTTTTTGTTTTTATTTTTCCTATCGTCTTCTTGTCCCATTGGGTTTTCCGTTAATCTGCACTTTTTGGTCGGTTGTGCTTTTGGCGTTTTTTATCTTCTCTCGGCGTACAATTTGGGGTGTTTCTTGGTTTTCCTTATGTAAATTCCTTTTTTGTTTCCTTGTTGTCTTTCAGGTTGAATTGGGGGGTACCATCGTTTCTCTCTTTTATGGTTGGTACGACTATCATTTGTCTTGCCACTGAGAGTCATTATCTACTATTGAATCTATCTACATGATTCTTAGATACAATTAAAAAAAACTCAAAATAAACATGTTGAAATATTTAATAATAGTTATGTCTATGTACTTGTGCCGTTAACTTGCATGTAATTAACCACGTCATTGCGCATGTACATACTTTAATCTATCACACTACAACGTTGCCCTGACTTGATCATCAGCACTTTACTTAATCTCAGTCAATACAACGAAATCCATTCCAATCCTATAAGCCCCCAATCTCGCCCGACGAAGCCATTACCGTGTCCGTCGTCATTCCAAACTACTAAACACTTTTGGAAGTAAGTAAGTATGTCAGCTCGCCAGCCCTATTTCATCCGCAAGCGCTTGAACTGGTTTACTAGCCGGTATCCGGATCCAGACACACATTAATGGTAACACGGGAAGAATCCGATGAAACATGCTTAACCGAAATATCCATTGTATTTGTGTTCCCCCATCTGTACGCATTTGTTCTGCAAGGCGCTATACAGACTTGTCATTCTACTTAGATTGCTACGATAAAGGAGTGAGTGAACATCTCCATTACTACTTTGGGTTACAATGTTTGAAGCGATTACCTGTATAATTACCTTGTATACATATCTAAATATCGTCCATATCATCGTTCTCTGGCTTCTATTCCAGCCATTTAGTCATCTTATAAGCTACACGCGCGTCTCCGTTGTATCTTCTTCCTTTTTAATCCCACAACCGAATCTGTCCATCTTGGCCAGCCGTGAACACCTTAGAAGTTTCTTGCTCCGACCACGCCACACACGTGGTCGTTTCCTTTCCAGCCTGGAGCTTTTGCAACAATGAACCCTTCTTGAAATCCCAAAAGGCAACGTTACCCGAGGAGTCACCACTGGTGACAAATTGTCCGTCCGGACTGACAGAGATATCAATAGCAGTGCCCGATGTGTGATGGCCCTTCCAGCACTTTTTGCGGTTCTGTCGGATCTTGTCTCCCGTGGAATAAGCGAGGATCGTGTTATCACCACTTTGGTACAGTACATGCTTTCCATTTGGATGGAGACAACTGCGGGTGTAGGCAAACATATCCACTTCGGCAATGATTTTGGTGGGGACGGGAATGCCATAATCCCAAGCACGAACAGTTTTGTCGTTTGATGAACTGAGGAAACGACGACCATTGTCGATGAACTCTAGTGTGGTTATGTCTGACAAGTGGTGGTTATAGTCTTGTACAATGTCATTGCCCGAGCGGATATCGTACTGTAGAATGTTATTGTTCGACATTCCAGCAATGAATTCATTGTAGTGCTCAGGATCCAAATTGTTCCACCGCACCACATGTGACGTCTTGCCATTTGAGAATTTGCCGAGACACTTTCCTGTTTCTGTGTCCCAAAGCTTGACAGAGCGGTCCCACGACGAACTGATAAACTTGCTACCGTCAAAGTTGAAATGAATGTCCGAGATTGATTTGGTGTGGCCTTCGTATGATCGTAGTAGTTCTCTTTGGTGATACACATCGTATATGCGAATCTTGGAATCCGCGCTAGCAGAGAGAAGGAGGTGCGACGATTGTGGGAAGAGTCTGATGGCTGTGATAGCTTGTTTGCTGTCTTTCCACGCATGTATTTGTCTTTTCGGAATGTAGTTTGTGCTGCTGCCAACTTCCTTGCGGAGATCTACAGATAAATCTTGTGGAACATGCACTGTAGCGATGGAAAAAGAGGAACAGTTAGTATCTTGTAAAAGCAAGAGGACAGAAGAATCAGTGATAACTTACTGTAAGTGCGGCCTTGGTAATCAAACTCCTGGGAACCATGGAAGAAAGAAACCTCACTGCCCATACTCTCAACCTCTTTTCTGTGTTGTAACGAAACAGCCGGAGCGGAGACTGTAGCGCCACTAGGAACGACGTCTTCATCATCTGTGACCTCTACTTCCTCATACTCCTCGTCGCTACCCAACTCAGCCGTATCATTGACTTCCTGCTGGCGGGCCTTATGCTTAGCCCAAGGCCCAACGTACGCACCAACACCTTCAACAATGGTCGCGTCACCTTTTCCTTCACGGTTGGTTCTAGCAGCAGCAGCTTCCTTCTTTATTTGAGTTGCCGTTTTGTATTCACGCTCTGGACCACCGCGACGTTCAATCGCCCGGTGCTTTGATCTGAAGGCATGTTCGCTGACAATGGTTTCCTCGGCGTAACCGGTAAGAACGTTGTTTTTGCGTTTCTTGTTGTCGTCGGTGGCGAAGGGGTTGGCGGGTCCGGATATTGGTCGCATAAGCTGATCTCCGCTGTAGATGTCTACCTCATGTGAGGCTGGTGCTTTTTCTCTTACAATAAGAGCATCTTGGGGTGCCATGTTGGCGGGGAACTTGTTAAGATCGGCCATGGTGCCGGATATGTGAATTGAGGGATGGTTCTTCAGACTGTTTGTTGGGATTATCGGATGGTATTAATGAGAACGAAGTGTAATAATGACAAATCTGACAAACGGAGAGGTCAGTCTGATGATCTAGTAATTCAATCGATAAGATTTCACATTTGCGACAGCGCAAAACTGAAGAAATTAATGCGGTCAAGTAAAGTTCTAGATGCGCAGCCTTGTCCTAACATGGTAAACGCGCTATAACAGAAAAATAATGACAGGGATTTCCCATATTGGTCGGCCAAGGCGGTAGCGCCACTGTTAGCGGTAAAATACTGACACAAGCAGGTGCGAAATAGGCTGTATCACATGCAAAACTGCAATTGGGCTTTTGAGGTGCCACATAACAACCTCACGAATTGCCATAGAACCAAGTTATGGTGGAAAACATCGGACTTGAAGATAATAAATCTATAGGGAGAAAATAATTAAATTCGACAAAAGCGTCTTTACATCGCTACATTCCATAAACCAACGTTTACATCATCAATCTAAACCATCATGGTGAGGGTATTAGGGCCACTCCACTCCACGAAAAGAAATTTATGTAGCCCACCAGTCAACATATTTGCCGTCGTCAACACACAATTCCAGCCATCAACACATGAGAAATCGTTAGGATATTCGAAGAGATTTAATTCGTAGAGACCCGACTCGGATCCATTTCGTCATTAGTGCATCGGTATTTGGCCCTTGTAGTAGCAAATTTTCGGCTTGGTGCTATAGTTGAGCCCTTCGGGGAGCTGTGATAAGACGACCCCCATCCCTCCCAATGATGGGCCGAGAACGTCATTAAGCAGTAATATCAGATTTAGCTGGTCTCGTCCTTGATGAGGGCGACAATCATGCTGTACAGGTAGAAGAAAAACATGACCAGGTGGAAGGCCAGCTTGACAAACGACTCCTATGGTGATGAACAGATTGTTGTTAGTAAACTGGGTTTCTGGAGTATGCCACCGGCATTCAAAGATAACTTACCTTCTTGTGAACATTAAGCTTGCGGAAAATTTCAGTCGCATCCAACAGGTGGACGTTGTCAACAATCCTACCAAAAATGTTAGCCATTTACAGTCATTCTTAGAGAGATTTGATCTGAGACATACTTCTTCACATTCCACACCATGAGTGGCAGGTTAAGAATTAGGGCCAACCAGTAGCCATTGATCAGGAACATAAAGGTCAGGAAGCCATGGACAGCAGCCTCGGGGATCATGTAGGCGTTAAGACGGTTGCAGAGGTCAATAGGGTTGATGTAGTCACTAAATTATAGAACAAATCATGTTAGCAATGTTGCCAAGTGGCCATTATAGAGAATTCAAGTGAGAAAAGATCGTCCAGGAAACCAGCAAATAGAGTATCAATAACTCATCGCGATACTTTCTCGTGGAACATTCTAACGTCACCGAAGACTCTACCAAAACTATGACAACTGATGTCAAGTCAACTGACTCGGTACTCACCATTCCAAATCGCTGTACATGATAGTGAAGAAAACCTGCAGGAACAGGTTGACGGCGTTAATCAACACCGCCAGCAGATACAGCCAGGCTTCTCCGGACATTTTTGCGGAAATTCAATGCGTAATGACTTTTAAAGATGGACCAAGTTTGCGGGATACAACAAGGCGGTAAAAACGGCGAGAGACGAAAATAAGGCGCAAGACTGAGGTAAATTGACGATGCGCAATTCTTTAGACGGACAACGGCGGCAGATTCAACGAATATATCGCAGTCGCGAGAGAGCCAAAGGCCAGGGTAATCGAAGAAATAGTATGAGATGCGGACGGGAGGGACGTTGCAGAAGCAGAATTGGTCACAGGAGAAGAAGAACACTTTAAAATGTAGTTGGCAGGTTGGGATTTAGCTACCACAATGCAAGAAGAAGTGGGTTCTTTTTCGTGGTACTAGAACCAATTGCGGATTACAAGCGGGGAGCCTGGCTTGTGCAGGCGACCAAGACCAGGGTTGGTGGGGTCAGAGAAGGAAACAACCTCAGCTACGATTTATGTCGTATGTCATATCTTGCACGGCCCACGAATGGAGTAGGTGCGGAATAGAACAGACAGTTAGAGCTGATTGACGAACAAACTGCTTGATAAGCTGTGGTCGTGACAACAAACTTGTCTCTGCTGCATAATGTAAGATTATATCACATGCATTTATCACGCACGTAAGGGCAAGGTGGCTAATTGATTGATGACTTATCAGGAAAGCCGGGGAAATGTCTAGTGTTATGGATGAACCATCTGTTTTGAAACATTTTACGGTGATTGATAGAATTCCCATGCGTTATCTGATTGATTGTCTTGCAGTGATGACATCACCAAAACATACTCTGGTTAACTAAGCTCGGTGCCAGTGCAGTTTCTATTAATCCGCCTCTAGACTATATGCATGCACTGTCATTCAGGATCAAGTAGACAGAGTTCCCCATTAACGAGCAAACCCCAGCTACTCCACCTTGACTTCACTATCAGTATTCTTGACTTGGAACTGACTTGGCAATGAGGAGAATCTACTTTAGCACGTGCTCATTGTTACTATCAGTCACATGTCGAATTGCCCTTTTGCTTGACTCGATATACAAAGCAGGATTGACTATTACTGTACATAATAACTTTACATTAGAAGCATATTTTTCTACATGTACTCCTGTATTCAATATTCTGCTAACATGCAAATTGTCTTAGCATTAAATCGTCACCCCGTCTTTTACTTCATCATCGTTAGGCTTCCAATCATGGCATAGACACAGGGCCACCAGGGGATGTCGGTAATCTAGCAGTCAGAATCTCAACACCGTCTTCCGTTACAAGAAGAGTGTGTTCTATAATAGTATTAGTATATCGACAAGTTACTGCTTCACCAAAGTGTGACTTACCGAATTGCGCAGTACGCTTTCCATCAATCGTAGTGCTAGTCCAGTTATCAGGCCATGTTATATCGCGATACTTGCCAAGGGCAATCATTGGCTCAATAGTGAAAGTCATTCCTGGCTTCGCTTCACCAATGGTCTTGTTCTTTGCGTAATGCGGAATGTTGGGGTAGCAGTGGAACAACTTGTTAATACCGTGACCACAGTACGAACGAATGACACTGCAGTTTTGCTTGGTAGCATGGGCCTCGATGATGTTGCCAAATTCACGGAATTGAACACCAGGTTTGACGGCCTGGATGGCAAGCTCCAAACATTCTCTGGCACATTCCGTAACACGGACAGACTCGGGGTCCGCCTTGGCCTTGTCTCCGATGTAGTAAGTTTCGTTCAAGTCGCCGTGGTAGCCGTTGTGGTACAAAGTAACGTCAATGTTGAGAATGTCGCCGTCCTTGAGGACTCTTTGATCTGGGATACCGTGGCAAATAACCTCGTTCAACGATGTGCAAACAGACTTGGGGAAGTGGTTGTAGTTTAATGGAGAGGGATAAGACTATAACAATTATTTCAGGACTTGGTTAGCAAGTGCGGCACATCGGTAGTATATACTACTTGGGGATTGGGGGGACATACATCTCTCTCAATGCAGGCTTTGTGCACAATCTCGTCAATGTAGTCGGTGGTAACACCAGGGACAGCAGCAGCGGCGGCAATATCCAAAACTTCACGGGCCAAACGGCAGACCTTGCGCATGGCATCTTGGCCAGCCTTGTCCAAGATATCGGCCTTGTTACCCTTCATATAAGGTCTCTTGTACTTGGGGATACCGTCTTGCCACCATTCTGGGTGAGGAATGCTCTTGGGGACCTTGCGGTGGGGAGAAAGAGGGTAGACCGGACGTAAAACACCGGAGTAAGCAAATGTAGGGAACGGGTTGAAGGTACCCTCACCACCTTGAGACTCGACCTCCTTGGGGGTAATGAATCTCTCAAGCAGGTTAGTCTGGGCCTTGTGAACGGCCTTGTGAGCACCCTATAAATACATATTCATTAGTATATTTGTATCTTGAAGACCCAGTCATGCTGAAATCGTCGAGGAATCATACCCAGCTCTTCTTGAAGCATTCTTGGGAGCAGAAAAAGCTGTCCTTGATACCAAGCTTAATGCAAGTAGGGCACTGCAAGGTCCCGGCGGGCTTGGTGCAGTCGGTACCGAGACAGGGACGCGGGTCAGACATGGTGATGGATGTACGGATTTCTGAGGATGATGGCCCGGCAAGAATGCTGATCCCGGAAGTATCAGAACGTAGAAAATCAAAAATATGAAGCAAGTCTATGATTAACAAACGAGATTCGACGTTTATGAAAACTATTCTGGTAGTTTCTCACGTCGTACACACTGAAATACAATTTTTTTCACCTTCCCACTACGCATCGTCACCAAAATCAATGATAATTATCGATTATTTTCTAACTAACCCTAACAAATTAATCGTTCCACCTTTTGCAGTCGGGTCGAGGATTGTGCAAACTTGCTTAAAGTTTACTCATGCATATAACGAGGGCTAAAAACCTGAGCTTTGATTTGCAAGCATCAAGGATGAGGCATGCTAAAATGTAACATCAAAATTCGTTAAGTGCATACCAGTCGCATGTTCGATGGTCAGACTTCATGAAACGGCATTTAGGTTGTCATTAACATCAGCCAATGCTCAAGAAGTCTTTGACTTTTACAAGAGAAAGTTCAATTGATTAGTTTCACACATTAAAAACCATCATGACCCCTCAGAAAACTGTTATCGTTGGTGCTGGACCTGTTGGCGCATTAGCTGGACTATATGCAGCCCATCGCGGTCATGATGTCGAAGTGTATGAGCTTCGCTCAGGTAAGTCGCATACTATTGTTACAGCCACAAAGTAAGAGCACCTTCTAATCTATTTCTTATTAGATCTTCGCGATCCATCAACTGTTTTACTCAACTTCACACGCTCTATCAACCTGGCTGTTTCGGAGCGTGGTATCAACGCCATGCGCTCATCGGGTTTCCCTGAACTTATTGATGAAGTTTTTGCCCACACATTGCCAATGAGAGGACGCATGGTTCATGGACTTGCTCCAGATGGTACCTTCACCGAAAATGCTCAAGATTATGATCCATTTGGTCGTGTAAGCCACCCGTGTGACGTTATATATTACCTGGCGCATTCGTTGGCTGACCAATTCAAACATTTGTAGACAATCCACTCTATGGACCGTACAGTTCTCAACAAGACACTCCTAGACCTTCTCGAACAACAACCAAACGTCAAGATCTTTTTCAATCACAAACTTACCGGTGCCGACTTTCGTCAAAACAAGGCATGGTTTGAAAAGACAGCTACGACAATCCCGGATGAACGGCCTCAAGAGGTGTCAATTGACTTCGATTTTCTCATTGGTGCCGATGGTGCTCACTCAGCCGTTCGCTATCACCTCATGAAGTATACGCCGATGAATTACCAGCAAGAATACGTCGACACCATGTGGTGTGAGTTCCGCATCAACCCTGTCGAACCCAAGGAAGATTCTGTAGAGTCTAGATTTGGCAAATTTGCCATTTCGCCTGGTCATCTCCATATTTGGCCTGGGCGTGACTTTATGTTCATTGCGATCCCATCTGATGTAAGTTGTCATGGCCTTTAACTCCTAGTCTGCAAATTGCTAATTTCGTGTTATTTCTGGATAGGACGGATCTTTTGTATGCACATTGTTCCTGCCCCGCGCCGAGTTTGCCAAGCTGGAGTCACAGCCAGAGACTCTTCCCGACTTCTTCGACTGCCACTTCCCTGGTGTGAGTGAACTTATACACCCCGACGATCTTCTCAAGGCCTTCAAGGAAAACCCTCACCTACCTCTTATCAGCATCAAAGCCAAGCCGTATCATGTTAATGCTTCTGGAGTCATTATTGGCGATGCCGCCCACGCCATGGTGCCATTTTATGCCCAGGGATTGAACTGTGGAATGGAAGATGTCAGAATATTATTCTCAATTCTGGACAAGCACATGGTTCTTGCTCAAGATAATAGCCCAGACGAGAGTGCCGACAAGAGCGCTTTGCTGGCTGACCAACGTGCAGCGGCGTTGGAAGAATATACTACCATGCGTGTACCAGACGCTCACGTGGTTAACGATCTGGCATTGCAAAATTACGTGGAGATGCGAGCGTCTGTTCTTGATCGTGGCTATCTGTTGCGCAAGTGGCTTGAAGAGAAGGTATCCGTCCTTTTCCCAAGCTCGGGTTGGAAGACAAGATACATGCGTGTGAGTTTCGGAAATGAAAGATATTCCGAGGTTTTGTCAAAAACACAACGCCAGGGTCAAATACTTAAACGCCTCGTACAATTTGCAACCATGAGTCCGTTCTTGATTGTTCTTGCGACCGTTTGGACTCATAAAGGTCGGAGTTCCCTTTTTACACGGGGGCTTTCAAGTGCCGTCACCTGGGCCAAGACTTTTTGCTCTTGAAAGCCTATCAGAGTGTAGCATTAAAATCAGGATCCTTTGTATCAACAGTTGTAATCATAGCAGAAAGAATTATAGACTTCTCAGTGGCGTGCAATCTACACGCTTATCGATAAACGTTATCATGTAACTCAAATTGGTTGACGTCATAAATCTCTAATTATACAGTGCAACCGTCGGTTTATCCATACAGTGTTGCAGCCGACGCGTTAGTCTGCCGGTTCCAGCTCCAACAATCCCTGAACCACAAACAAGCATCGTTTTTGTCACATTCGCAACCATTAATCTGGCATGTGATTCTATTATACCTACATAATGTGTATTTGAAATGAAAGATTGCCTTTACATGACCGATTTTTTACATTCACATGACTGAAGCTTGTTGTCATCTCCAAAAACGAGCGACTTTATTATCTATACTTTTGTATTATTACTATACCTATGGATTCATTGATCGCGTAATGTTTTGATCTATATTCTTTATTAATTATTCACTATTCATCATCATTATGAATTCATTGGTCCCAGTTCTCTTGAAATCAGATCCTGACAATCCCACAAATCAATCATCAAGTACAGACTCACTTGAGACATGGCCATTACGTTTGAAATCAATCTTAACTGGGTCAATACCAAATCTGGCGTGGGATTTAGTCAAATGGACATCCACATATCCGTTAACAAAGGTTCATAATGACGGGACATCTGTGCCAGATCATGTCAGAGAAGAACTTAAAGCATTAATGGCAGAGGTAAAGAAAACAGTTTTTAAACCATTTCATTGTTCATACATCTAACAAGTTTAATCAGGCTGTAACCCAAAGCCAATGGGAAGAAGCTGCTCGCGCACTCGACCGTCTCGAACACGCATCACAATGGCAAAACTCCAACGATGTAACTCCAGAAGATGACTGGAATCCCGAGCGTATTAAACATGAAATCGAGCGTCTCGAAAATGCCCAAGATAATGGAAACTTGACCGAGCTTATTCATATTGTCCGTACCGCACTCTCACGGGACTTGGGAGGTATGGGTAATCCAAGTCTATATCGCCATTGTTACCTAGGTACCAAGGTACTGATCGAAAAGTATGTCGATGTGGTTGTTCAGGCAATTGACACTATTTCCGATCTGGCACAAGAGGATCTACCAAATGAGGTTGACGTCACGCAGATAGCCAAGACTATTCAAAAGTCATGGAAAAACTATGGACGGAGTGCCCTACTTCTTAGTGGCGGCGGTACATGTGGAATGCTCCATATTGGAGTTCTCAAGGCCTTGCACGAGGCTGACTTGATACCTCGAATCATATCAGGCGCATCGGCCGGGTCTATTGTTTGCGCTCTACTATGTTCCAGGAGTGACGCCGAAATCCCCCAAATGCTCAAAGAATTCGCGTATGGACATCTCGATGTATTTGAGAAGGCTGATTCGGAAATTGGTTTCTTTGGTCATCTTATGAGACTTATGGTAGAGGGTAGCTGGAATGATGTTGGAAACTTAGACCGAGTTATGAAAGGCTTGGTTGGGGACATGACATTCAGAGAAGCACACAACAAGTCTGGTCGAGTTCTCAATATTTGCCTGTCAACGCCATCTTGTCATGATATGCCTCGGTTACTCAATTACGTTACTGCACCGCATGTGCTTGTTCGTACCGCTGTTACGGCATCCTGTTCAGTTCCTTTGGTTTTTGAGCCTGGTAGACTTTCTATCAAAAACCCTATGACCGGGGAGATTCAGTTATGGGAACCTGGCTCACAGACTTGGGTTGATGGGTCGTTGGATAATGATATTCCTATGGAACGTCTATCTGAGATGTTCAATGTGAATCACTTTATCGTTTCACAGGTTAACCCTCATATTGTTCCATTTATCCCCAAAGAAGACCACATTAGTCCTGTTTCAGAGCAAGACCCGGAAGTTCAATCATTGCGTACCATGGCCGCCGAGTATAACAATCTACTCGGTAATGTTGCTATTATGGAAGCCAGTCATCGCTTCCAGGTAATGATTGATGTGGGGTTTGCTCCAAGCTACTGTGCCAAGTTCCAAGGCGTCTTAAACCAGAAATATTCCGGAGACATCAACATATTACCAGAAATTGATCCTAAAGACCTCCCGGCCTTGCTGAGTAACCCCACAGTGGAGTTCATGTTACGAACATGCTTAGCCGGTGAGAGAGCAACATGGCCAAAACTATCACGGATACGAGAACGAGTAGCAATTGAGACGGCTCTAGGGCGTTGTCTCCGATCCCTTAAAGCGCGTGTGGTCGCACTTCGAGATCCTGGATTATCACCGACTATTGGGCGACGCCCTACCCGTTTGGCAAGCTTACGCTCAATTTCGGGATCATATCACCATGTAGCTTCAGATGGAAATCTGACAGCGTCGGGTCGTCTTTTCAATGTCATTCGAGATGGTAAATTGACCAATCGGAATCGCAGTTCTTCGGAATGCCACCCGGTAAACCGCAACCAAAACTAAAATATATGATCAAAAATGTGTATTTATACTTTCTGGATCTTATAATCCACTAATCTTTTGGCAAATTGCCGTGTTAATACTACCAATTCATCTAATGCACCTTCTTCATTCCAAAAGTGACCAGCACCTGTGATTTCGTAACCCGTGAAGCGTGATTCTGGTTTAGATGCCATCTTGTTCGTCCATGATCTCAGTTTAGCCACTGTAACGAATACATCGACGTCCCCGAACACGGCCATGGTTTCTTGAAGCCACAGTTTAGCCTGAGCGGCATTATCGGAATGTATCTGATTCGGCGTTCGACCCCATAGTGTAATTGGTTTAAGTGGCATGGCTGCCAAATGACTGATTGGACCTTGTAATGGTGATATCAAAAGATATGCGGCTCTGGGATTCAGTGATACTCGGCGCTCTATCGGGAGAAATTGACCACTTTTAAGTGTATCCGGCGGTGCTGACTTTGACCGCTCATCAGCCATAGTGGTCTCCTTTGTAAGTGGTTTTGGGGCTTCGCCTTCATTTGTCAAACCCGGCGAATTAGTCAATGACGCCATGGAAGATGCCTTATGAGCAATTCGAGTTCGAACATCAGATAACGCCTTTCTTATCCGCTCTTCGGCGTCTTGACTCAACGATCTTCGACCATCGATGCTACGACGAATGTTTCCGTCGGCCCTACCAACTCTCATACCAAGAGATCTTCGTGGGGACTTAACACCTGATGCGGGGTTGGCGCTCTCAAATTGACTTGATATGAGTGCAGTCTGATAATTGGCCAAATCTCTAGCCCTAGTGATGATGTCCATTATTACAGCATCTTTAGCTGATGTTTCGTCGAAAACTTGGAGAATTTCGAATAGAGGGGGTAGTTGCATAGTGATCAATGATCCATATGAATACCCTCCAAGAAGCATGACTGGCTGAGGTAATGCATCTTCAAATACTGCGGCAAGAGGCGAAACTGATGGCGTAAGAGTTGATTCCTGAAATGGATCCAAATGTGTGATGTAATGGAATAGAAAGCCAATAACTGACATGTAGTCACGTATTTCTGGTTTTCCTGTCCATGATGTACGTCCTTGTGATTTTCCAGATCCTCTATTACCCATATTAGCGACGCATCTCTTTATACACTCATGATGGAGTCAAGATTCAGGAACCTACCGGAAATTAAATGTAGCCACTAAATAGCCTTCTCGTAAAAGACTAGCAACTGTGACTTTGACAATATGGTCGTCATATGAACCACCTAATGGCCCATACGGGTGCGCAAAAACTGCACTATGGCGACGCCAAGGTGGTGCTTGCGAACATGTGAATATAAGCGATGGAGGATGATATAGCCGACATTCTAAAAGCAATGAATCATGAAAGCTGGGTAAAGTCAAACTTAAAGTTGGCTCTAGTGGCATTTCTCTGGGGTAGGGTCTGGTGAACTGATTAGGTTTTATGAATGTAAACCGAAAGAAAGAGAAATGATTGAGTTAAATATATGTATTAAACCTGGAATTTGGCTGCCTATCCAAAGATGTGGTAGATACGATCGAAACTACAAGGGTTAATAATCTTACAGGGTTAATAGTAGTGTTAGTTTCTCCAAAGACGGGAACCCCGATGGTTATGTTAAACCAGAAGAGATAAAACAAGTTCATGTGTACACATATAAGTCATTGTAGATAGGCGACACACTTTTATGGAGTTTCAAGTTGATGACAACATATCTATGTATATACATAATATTAATCTAGAAATATCTAGGGATTTTACATGGTCACAAAGAGGGCAACAATAGTAGCCACTGCAATGGCGACCTTTGGTGCGAAGCTATCAAAGCCACCGACAGCAGCGCCCTGGAAACCACTCTTAGCAGAGCCTGATCCGGATGAACCGCTATCGTCGGAAGACGAGGCGACATATGTAGCGCCCGGAATAGTACTGCCCTTAGACGCGAACGCAGTGATGTTCGAGTCAGAGGAAAAAGAGGCTTGTGCTAGGGCAATCTGGCGGTTGGACAGGTCAAATGTGACATAGGCAGACCGCAGGAAGGTGTCACCCAAGATGTAAGGAGACTCGGTGGAAGGGGTCACACCAAAAGCACAAGCGGTCTTGCCCTTGTAGGTACCGGAAGTGAAGGTGCCCTGGTTGTTTTCATCGCCAGTTAAGCTGATGATCAACTCGCTCATGGAAACAGCAATCTCTGGGCCATCGGAACCGCCAAAGCGGAAAGTGAAATCGCCAGAGTTATCGGCGTAGCTGCAGGGAACAAGACCATAGGAAGAATCGACGCCCTGAACATTAGTCAGGCCAGTACCGTTGACAGCGCCGATTTCATTCCACATGTTCACCACTAAATCTTCAGGAAGACTAGACAAGGTAGAGCCAGTATCCAGGACAGTGGAAATGGGGTACTCGTCAGAGCTAAGAGAGTCGTTTCCTGAAGAACTCGATGCGACAACGCGAGTGAGGTTGACCTGAAGATAAACGTAGCCGGCGCGTGGCTCAGCAATGACGTCTATCCGCTTGAACTCGCCGGTATACTTGGCACTGTCAACACCGCCGAACAAAATGCTGCCCTTGTCGGTGGTAGTGCTGTCAAGCCACACACTGTAGGCATTGCTGTTGATGATGCCGTTGTCGACAAGCGAGGCGGGGAAATTTTGGTATGTGGAACCGTCAGTTGAGACAGAAGCCTCATCATCCACGAATCCGATGCCCATAACACCGAAGTATGTGTCTGTGCTGGTTCCTAAACCCATAGTGAAATTTGTCATGGACTGGCCATTGATGACGACAGTGTCTGTGAAGTAGGTACCATCTACTGTCGAACCATCTGCATATGTGATGTCAAAGTCCTCACTCAAATCAGTGAAAGTGGAAGAGTCGTCAGGTGTGACTGTGAAAGATGTTAGTCTACTGATGATACTAAATTAAATTCATGAAAATGGAGGGAAAAGCGTACACGAGCCATAGTCATCACAGTAACCTTCTTCGCAAATCTCGGATTTTGAGTAAGGAACCCATAAGTCACTACTTCCAGTGTCTACCAGTACACTGAAATTTTGTAGTGGCGTGCCAATAGAAATGTTTGCGTAGTAGGCATTTTGATCATTGACGTAACTGAGGGAGAGAGTGTCGTCACGGAGCTTTAGTCTCCGTCTCTGTTCGGGCGTCTGGCCCTTTTGAAAATCGATCTGAACCGCGCCGGCGGGGACATTGGAGGAGGAGGAGCTGAATGCCAAGGCCGCAACACCGGGTAGCGTGCAGGCAAGCGGAAGATATGTACTGGGAAGCATGGCTGAAGATGTGTAATGCGGATCGAAAAAAAAATGAGAACCAGAAGAAGATGGATGGGAATAAAATATACCAACAAAGTGGGAGATGGATATGTTTCTTTAAATGAAAATAAAAAGCCAATGATCAGCGCAAATGAATAAGAAACAAGAGTTGTGTGTGGTTCTTATATAAGAGGAGGTAGGGAGATGCGAAAGCGCCCCAAATGTGAGACAAGTTTAGTAACCTCCGCAAATTTAGACTGGAAGTTTGGAGGAAAGACCGGATTGAACCGCTATGTCGTAATGCGCTTGTACAAAGGATTGAGGGAAAGTTTAAGTCATTAACCGATGTAAATGGCCATGTAAAGATGCAAAACCTAAAGTAAGAAGTAAGCAGCGAGTGACGCCCGGATATGGAAAGAGACTTGCGCCAGCTTTATACGTTTGCACTTTCATACAATGTATGGTCCTTCCGCCCGCCCTTGGAACTTAAAGGTTATATCTAGGGAGACCCCGTGCTGATTTTAGACGTGCTGCCGAGGAGCCCAATGACGTTGCCCATTGAATTGCTGACTGCGGTGGGTTCATGACGCGTCCCGAGCACAAGCTCAGGTATGTCTGTCAGAGGAAGGAAGGCATGGCCCCTTTCAGTGTTTCTGTTTTCTAGACTCAGCCTACTTGGTTATAGAAAATCACACAGTATTCACAGTTATTGAGGAATCCTTTGTTGGATAATACTGGCGTTTTGTTTGCGTCATGTTCGTATGTATGCATGTATATACATGAATGTGTCGGGCTAGTTTGTTTGTCTTTGACTGATTGCTTGCCTATTCCTTAAACCCCATTCCGAGGCTAGGTCTTTCTTTGTCATCCGATCTATCCCCACCTGAGGCTACGGCTAAGCGGCATCTAGGGTATGCACATACGTACACACATATTTTGTCAACGAAAATTGATTAAAGATATATACAGATAGATTTTAAGTTCTAAATTTTGTCCCATTACTACCTGTCCCGGCCGACGGTTGGTCGTGCAACATCTATACTCCCAACCTGAGTGATCGGCTATGTCCTTTCGCGCTGAACTAAAGCGTTACGCCTTCCTTTTTTGCAACCCCTTGAAGCTGCTGTTTTGGCATGGACCGGGCGTACAAATGGTGGCTAGTGCTTATGCTTACACATATAAATATACTCATTCGAGGAAACTTCTGGCCCAAAGTTACCAAGAGGTTAAAGATCCTATTCAAGCCATGGGCATTCACAATAACTTTGTATGAACACATCTAAATCATGTCACATTAGGGAAAGACATTCACATCCACCAAATCTATCACTACTAAGTCATTCATCTGTACAAAAAAATGGTCGTAAATATGTATTCATGACAAATAAGCAAGTTCTTTTTTTCATTACACTACCAATTCCCAAGGAAGTTGGTCTCATCGTTTTACTTTTTCCGCGAGTTCCTTGATGATGAGCGCAGCGCCCGCTTTGGTGGTGGAGCCTCTTCTTCATCGCTTGACGCAGCAGAAGCTTCCTCTTCATCGTCCTGTTCTGGCGTCTCGTTAGACTCGCCAGCTTCGGACTCTTCATCGGAGACTTCAATTTGTTCCTCCTCATCCTCCCCATCCTCATTATCGCTGAAGCCTTGGAAGGTAGCGTCAGCCAGAGCAGGAGCCTCATCATCAGCCTTACTAATCTCATCCCGCTTACGCTTGCGCATCTCACCCAACTTTCCGTCGCGGCTTTCGCTGACAGGAGTTTCAGCTTCAGCGCCTTCTTCCTTCGGGCAAGGTGTAAACCAAGGGATTCTGCCTCTCAAGAAGTCCTGGATAACAATCCGGGCAACACCATCAAGATCAGGCTCACCGGCCTTAAGCAGACGACCAGTCTTGCGGGCAAGCATCTCGAGGAGATCGATGTGATCCTTCCAGCCGCTCAGCTCGTAGGTACGTTCAATGTGGTGACGCTTGCACTTGGCCAGTACGGCAGGCAAGTACTGCTCGGGGTTATCAACGTTCTCCACGCGAACAACACCACGGAGAAGAATGTCCTCGGGTGTATCAGTCATGCTTGGTGGGACAATACCAGGGCAGTCAATCATGCTGATACGCTTCATCAGAGTGACGTATTGCCAAACCTTGGTGGAACCAGGAATGGGTGCGGTAACACACGTCTTCTTGGCACGAAGAGTGTTGATAATGCTAGACTTACCCACGTTGGGGTAGCCAATCATACCAACAGCGATCTCCTTACGGTCCTTAGAATGTAACGTTGAGAACTGGCGGAGGAGAGAGATCAAAGATCCCTTACCAAAAGAGTTTGTGATGGAGGCGTGGAACGCCAAAGTTGGGGCATCCTTAGAAAGTTTGCGCACCCAAGCGGCCTGGAGGTACAAGGTGGTTGGTTAGCGACACTTGAAAACTCCAAGAAAATAAAACAAAGTAAAACAGTGTTGATTGTGGGGGTTGAAATGTGTGGATCAAGACTAAGAAGTTACATCACAGCGGCCACAAACAAAAGGTAACCGATGAACTTCAACTCAATATGTGCCACAGACAAATTCGAACAATTTCCAGAACGGAAATTGCCAGTCAGACCAACAAAACGTTGGAAGACAGTGAAAAAGTATGCTTGATTTGCCCAAAGTGTAACAGACCCCTTCCATTGAACCAAAGTTGGTTGCACAAAAATGTGTGCGGATGGGATCCTGACAAAACTATTGGGCATTTCGGATATGCAGTGTATAAATAAGGGGATGTTAAACTTACAGCGACAGTAGTAGGGACCAAATCAGTCTTGTTCAAGAGGAAGATAAGGTGCTTGTGCTTGGCCTCGTTGCGTAGGTATTTTTCAACACTACGACATCTAGTACCCTCAGGATCACGTGCATCAAGAACGTGGATGATAACGTCGGAACTGTCAAGAACCTTGTACAACTCGTTCCAAATTCTCTTGGATTGACCCTTGGAGAAGACGTGCTCACGAGCAATCTTAACAGAGGAATCTTCAGGATCGTTGGGGTTGCCACTCAATAAGCGGTCTTGTTCAAGTTGCTCCTCGTATGTGTCAAGGTTCTTGTCAGCCTCATCAACAAGGTCATCCATGGTGCTAGCAGTGATGGTGACACGTTTTCTCTGAGACTTGGGACCAAACACACCGGCAAATGGGGTGCTTTCAACCGTCATCTTAGCCTTGTGTTGTTTCAGTCCGTTGACGTTATCGCCATCGCGAATCAGCGTCATAGGCAGAGTATTTCTTCTCAGAAGTACACTGTAGGGGTCGGCGGCCTTATCGGTCATGGCTGTCCGGAAGGCCTGGAGAGACTCCTGTGAAATAACTCTGGTGTTGGTGAACCACTTGCGGTTGGGCTCAATGCGAGCAGTGGGAACATCACGGCTCTGGAAGGCAGCAGCAACAACAACCTCGCCCTTGGCGTTGTGTTGTGACTTGCCCTCCTTGTACATGTTCAAGTGCTTGACACGCTTGCCATCACTGGATAAAGATGAACGTCTCGTTAGCAATCACATCTAAAATATAGATAGATCTCCATCGTACTTACCGGTAGAAGTTCTCACCCTTGACACGCACGTTGGCCATGCCATCAGTAGCAGTGCCCTGACGGACACGGCGACTCTGTTCCTTCTTTCTGTTGCCCATGGTTATAGATGTGAAAAACGAAAGGGGTATATAATGAAAGCAAATGACAACCAAGAAAACAACAAATCAAAGAAAAGACGTAATGAAAAAAAGAAGAGTAGAAAATGGGAATAGAAAATGGACAATGGATGGAAGATGGGTAGAAAACGAGTGAATGGAAGAAGGAAAAGGTCTTCGGTCTAGCTTAGAAAGTCAAGGCAAAAAAAAAGTTCAAGATAAGTTGATAAACTTTTTTTTCTGCCGCCTGCCCCACTTGTCGCAGCATAAGCGGTCAGTAGACTCAGAGGCTGGGACGTTCGCAGTGCGGGTCTAAAGCTAGGATTGACCAATTACAGTGCGTTATTGTATATTGTAAATTTCCCAGCTGTTACCGGGTCATATTGCCGGAGTCTTGATATCGATTGACCGACCAGGCCGCCCTCGACCGATCTCCGGCTTGCCCATCATTCAAAATGTCTTTGCATTACTCTCTCTTGCACATTAGAGCAGCAGCCGTACGGCCAGCCACTGTCTCCCGGGCCTTCTCCACCTCAATTTCTCGCTCCAGCAAAGCCCCGCCGCCCGAGTCGCCTTCGTCAATCAAGATCCCAAAGACGGACATTTTCCAGCAGGAGGAACAACTCCCCCCAACACGTGGTCACTTGCCCATCCCCAGACAAGTCTTTCACCCATCCGAAGGCGACCGCAAGGTGACGGATGAGTACCTCAACAAGACTATCCCAGAGCCCAGCAACGATGCGTCCAAAGAGCCTGCACGTGAAGGCTCTTCCGAAGAATGGAGAAGGAAAATGGCTACTCTCCGTCGTGAGAACTTGAAAAGCGGATTGGAGGGACTTTGGGCCAGAAAGCAAGCACGGGATACTGAAGAGGCGAACATCAAAAATGCCAAAATTTTGAGAGACAAGGCCGCTGTAGAGAAGCCAGAGCCGCAATCGGAAATCCTCACTCGCAACACTCTCCTTACTTCCCGGCTACTTGATACCACTGTCAGACCAGACCCTGAGCGTATGGAGCGTGTCGAAGAAAGCCGCCAACGCACCCAAAACAAGATTGAAAACGAACGTTTTGCTCGTCAAAACCACGTCATTGACCTCTACCTCAAGGCCACCGACTTCATTGTTACCGAGGCTCAACTGCAGGCTAGAATCGACCATCTCTTCTCTGAGGATTACTGGCGTATGCAGCCCGGCAACCTAATTAACGGTAACGCCTGGGCCTCATTCGGTACTCCGGTATCCACCGATGCTTTGGCATACCGCAGTCTCAACCCATCGGCGTCGACCAACAACATGGAAATGCAGCGCAACAGTTCTACAAAGACTGCTATGCTTCAAAAGGATGTGGCCCAAGAGCTGATTGGAGGAAAGATCTTTTAAGATGTGTGGAGTTGGCCGGGTAGATGGAATGTCACTCACACAAACTCGAGGAATTCCGGTGTGTTCTTTCTCGTTAAAATCAACGGTCCAGTCCAACGTTGAAAGTCGCATTGGGTAGTTTTGTATATTTATCTGTATCATAGTTTATGTTCTATTCATGGTTTCTTGTTAATATCCCAAAGGTTATGTGTCCGTGTTGATTAGGTTTTAGACCATAATATATGTGATTGAATCGACTGTGCACAAGTTACTCAAGCAGTGTCCATATATATTTTAAAAGGAATTTGTATTCAAAAGGAAACAAGTATCAAGACAAAACGCTATTAAATCAGTGATGAGATATACCGCCATAGGACATGCAACATGGACAAACAGTAATTTCAGAAAAACAACAAATAAGAAACAAAAGATAGCGTAGGCAGTGATGGTGACCCGACTCTCGCTGCTCTAAACGTACTTGGTGGATATGCATGTATATACATACCACAATCCAACTAACGCTGTTCAATCAACAAGAAATGCATAGCAGCATAGGCCAACACCACAAATGAGGCAGCAAAGATGCCTAACTTGGTGATATCAGACCACACGGCAGCAGTATCAAATCCAAAGGAACTCAAGATGGCAGCTCCAGGGACGGTGATATTGATACCATATTTCTTGTCGATCAATGTAAGTTGGACAACCTCGTTCACGATCAAGGACTCGAATCCATAGTGGAAAATGGACAACGACTGGAGCCACAGAGCAGATGCTGGAATGGCGTCGTGGTTGAGAAGAAGACCGGCGAACAACAAGCTGAACAACATCACCAGACTTCCAATCAAATTGGCTACGCCATGATCTTTGCAAACAATGCCAATGAACAGACAAATGGAGGCGGCAGCCAGGTTGAATAGAACCAGAATGAGAAGGAACTTGCTGAAGTGCTCTAAATCAGGAACAAGACCAGTCATGGGGTATACGATAGAACCCATAATCATTGGAGGGATGATACGTAATGGGACAATATCAAACACAACCTTGGCAGCGAAGTATGTCACTGGAGCGTAGTATCCATTAGCACGCTCGCGAACAAAGAGGAGACGTTCCTGAGCAAAGACGTTCAGACTTGTCAGTGTGCTGAACCCAAAAAGGGCCAACAAGAAGAAGAACAAGCCGAGTCTGTTTTGGAAACCAGCAATGTCATCGGTGATACCATAGAAGAGATAACCCGAAAGAACAGCCAGTACAATAGCAATAGCATAGTGTGTCAGCATCAACATCGGGTTACGGTACAGATTCTTCCAAGTGCGCTGCGCCAAGATTGTGAATTGCGCAGCATATCCAATCCGGTTAGCAGATACACCAAAAGCCGAGCTTCCAAATGACTGGGCAGCGTCTGTGTTGGCACCGTTGGCTGAGGCCGCCTGTTCTGATGTCTGTGTGATCTCTGTGTGAATAGCTTGCGCAATAGATGACGTGCGGAAACTCTGTACAATCAAATCCAGCTCAGTTGGTGTATTAGCAGCAGGTGGCAAATTGTGCACATCGTCGCGGTCACTGTTATCAGTAGGGCCACGGCGCATACGGTAAGTGGTTTCATCTTCAGCACCAGCATCGGAAGAAGCAGCGGTTGGCGGGGATGGCTTCTTTCTGGTGAAAAGTTGCTGTTCTTGGCGTTGGCGGAGAGAGTTGTGACGCTTGCCGGCAGATCTAGCCAGAAGAGCAGCAGTTGAAGATTCCTCTTGGGACTCTGGGCCAGAAGCATGACTAAGTTCATCGACGGGTGTGTTAGCCGCGTGCATGGTCAAATCAACAATATAATCAGCAATGTTGAAACCAGCTGGGCAGCTATATCCAAGCCCGTCAAAGTAAGACTGGCATCCATTGAATGGTCCAGAGTAGACGGCGCGACCCTTAGCAAGCAAAATTAGGCGATCAAACAAAGCGGCAATGTTAGAACGAGGCTGATGAATGGTGAACAAAACAGTACGGTTGTAAGTCTTGGCCAGGTTCACCAGGCACTCAACAACATTGAAAGCGTTGTATGCGTCCAGTCCACTAGTAGGTTCATCGAGGAAGAGAATTGACGGGCTTGTAACCAACTCGCAGGCAATTCCAACACGGCGCTTTTCTCCACCTGAAACTCCACGGCCCTTGCCCTCTTCGGACCCGATCAATGAGTCGCGAATGTGATAAATTCCGAGTTGCTTTTCCACCTCCATGACGCGCTGTTCTTTGGCCGCACGGCTCATGGTACGTGGGAGACGCAGCAGAGCACTGTTGAGAATAGTTTCGTGGACTGTCAATGTTGGCAACATAGTGTCTTCTTGGTCAACAAATCCGACAAATTGCTTATAGTCCACGTCACTAACCTTCTCGCCGTTCACCAAAAAGTCACCGCCCACTGTACCGCGCTTGTTCTTGCGCGCCAAGATATCAAGAAAGGTAGTTTTTCCAGCGCCAGAGGCTCCCATGATAGCAGTGATCTCTCCTGGCCGAGCAATACCCTGAATTCCACTCAAGATCTGTCTGCCGTTGAGCGAGTACGATACATTTTCGAACATGACAGACGCGGGCTTGTGATCAGCCATGAGTTTCGCGCTATCATCATCTGAATCTTCCAAGTGGATCGGGCCGTACTGTAGCTTGCGGCGGGACAAGAACCAAACTGACAAAATAGTAACCACTACGAAGAGTGAAGAGGCAGCGATAACAGTCGCAATCAAAGGTGTATTGATTGTTTTGACTGGCGGTTGGTACCCAGGAAGCTCAGTGTGGTAGAGACATTCACCGGCACTGCAGGTTAAGAAGATGCTGCTGTCACCAATCAAATTCTGGATAAGTTCGTCCATGGCAGGTTCCTTGAACTCGCAGTTCTTGGGGCCACCAGGCTCTTGAGAACATTGGAACTTGGCTGGTCCTTTGACACCCTCATCAAGAAACTCGCTAATATCAAGAGACCCGTCTTGGCCACACATCATGCGATCGGGAATGCAGCTGCATTGAATCGTGGGGCATGAATAAGAGGTCTTGTTGGTGGTTCCACTGAAGTCGGCGCTTGATTCGCAGTCGCTAAGGTCGCAGTAAAACGACTCGACCTGATCAACCCAAACTAATAAGCAAAGCGAGTGTTAGAGCTGTTATTATGTTGTTACAATATGTCAATTGGGACTTACATTGGAATTGGCAAAGCGCATCTTCCTTGTCGCAGCTGAAGGTCACCTGTGGCTTTCTTGTTCCTAGAAGCGTCTGAATCTTCTTGTTGGTTACATCGCACATTTGGTGATTCTTCTTGACAACATCGCCACCTGTGTAGCAAACACCACCCTCGCCATCCGGCATCAATGGATTGCAGGCATCATTAGAAGTACAAAGGTTACAGTTGATTCCATCCCAGCCATCATCACACTGGCAAGATTCGCCGTTTGTACGCATCGGTCTATCCTTGCCCCGGGCAAGGGAGCCACACACTGTGCAGATGAAAATAACCTCGTTAGCATGGTTTCGCGCAATCTTGTGTTTCTTTGGAAATGGAATCAATCACTTACATGGCGCAAGACAATCTTCTCCGCCGAATCCATCGGGGCAGTCGCATTTTCCGTTGAACTCATTGCAAGTTCCGAATTGCGCGCAAGTGTTGGAAGGAAGAAGGCAGTTAAAGCTATCGCATACAGTTTTAGCAGCCAGTTCAAAAGTGTCACATCCGATCGCGATACTTACCAAGGCGGACATCCATCAGGTCTACCATTCATCAGCGCCATTTGCGCCCGAAGCATTTCATCCGGTGAAAACTGCTTCGCGCTCACGGCCACCAGCCAAACCAGGGCGGCAACAAGAACTCGGCCCCAAAGTGGTCGGCCCATGGTGTCTGTAGAAGAGAAATTACAAAAGGTTGTTCGAAGAAATGGTGATTTTGTACAGCTATATCATGACGCGACAAAAATTCAAGCTCAGCGACACAAAAGATGGTAGTTAACGGGTGAATGATGATGCAAGAGGGGAAGTTGTTGGGATTGTGGCGCACTGAGCAGTAAGCGCGAAATAAACGTCATGGCTCTGGAACGATATACAATGGCGACAGGGATCAGCACTGAGCGAATTGGCACTATAGTGTTAAGTTGCGATGGCTATGACGTGGTAACTCCCTGGTCCATAGTAGATTTAAACGCAAATTTGGGTTTTGCGTTTCTATATTTTGCGTTTGTGTTGGGTTGCCGTAACCCTACTATTGACCATGCTGGGGAATCTTGTTCGGTTCAGTGGTGCAGTCTATCAGATCTAGTTGTATCGGTTCACCAGACATGTCATTCTAAGAATGAAGTTTAGTCGCGAAAAGATGATACATTATTTTTGGACCACAGATGATCCCTTTCTCCAAGAGAATGTTGAATACATTATGAGTACATAATCATCCCTTTATTCTCCTTGCGTTGTGATATTCCTAATATCAGTATTGCTCAAAATCCCTAAAGAACTGTTCACTACGACTTTAATCAGACTAAATGTAGATAGAAGGCTGAACTGGATCAGGGAACCGTACTGGCTCTGATATTTGTGTTGATAGACTTGAACAAAATGAACCATGGATCACGTCCTGGTTTTGAAATGTAAACGTCTTTATTGTTTTATATAGTAGGTATTTCGTACATTGGATGTCATTGCAAACTTTGAGTGCAAAGAGTTATGTGCTGGATATTGGTTCACCGTCTTACAAGTGAGTTACACGCAATGATAATTCCCATGAAGCTGTTTCCACTCTACTATTTGACTAATTCTACCATACTTTCTATAGTCCATGTCTAAAACCCCCGCCCCGTCGCCCCATTTCTCTGTTCCGGATGTCTTGACTCTTCGCTCCAGCTATGCCGCTCCTCCGCCCCGGCCCCGTGGCCTGGCGCCTCAGCTCATCGCGGAGAAATTTTCTGCGACGGTCCCCTCCAAACAAGCTGTCTACGTTGGGAACCCCCCTCTTGTGGGCGATGCTCCCTATTCTTCCCGTGTTCCCTCTGCAACCCCTCCGGAGGTTGCTGTTCGTGGTGTTGCTGTTCTCTCGCTGCCTATTCGGCCAGCTCCCTCTTCTGTCGCCCCCTCTTCTGTTCTTCCGTCTTGTCTCACTCCTGTTTCCGTGGATTCGTCTGTGATGCGTCAAGTCACGCGTGGCATGTCCTTCCCGCTTCCTGCCATAGCCCGTGTGGTTAACTGGAGACGGCAATTAATCTCGGATTATCCCAATTTTCCATGGTTTGTGGAGAACTCATCGTCTTGAGATCTAGCAGGGATATTCTAGTAAAGCGGGGGGAGCAACGGATGGGGCTCCAGGAACCGAGTTAGCGGGCCGAATAGGCAGCGAGAGAACAGCAACACCACGAACAGCAACCTCCGGAGGGGTTGCAGAGGGAACACGGTAACAATAGGGAGCATCGCCCACAAGAGGGGGGTTCCCAACGTAGACAGCTTGTTTGGAGGGGACCGTCGCAGAAAATTTCTCCGCGATGAGCTGAGGCGCCAGGCCACGGGGCCGGGGCGGAGGAGCGGCATAGCTGGAGCGAAGAGTCAAGACATCCGGAACAGAGAAATGGGGCGACGGGGCGGGAGACCAATTGCGGAGATGCCCGGGAAATAGGGGGAACTCGTTGGGAAGCAACAGATGGAGAGAAAAAAGCTGCAAGAGGCAACTACGCAATAGTAGAGGGCGGAATCATATTGTGAGGACAATGGGCTCCGCGCAACGAAGAACTGGGTAGATCCATGCGTTGTGGTTGGCCACCAGTAGACTGGCTGTTGTGTACGTTGTGGTTATATGATATGTGATGTGTTTTCTATTATCTATCTATGATGGTTGGAGCACCACGGGCACCCCCACATATGGCAGAGTTTGTGGTGATGCTCCGACCCTCTCTGCATGGCGCGTTGTGGCGCTGGTGGGTGTTATGGAACTGTATATGGCAAATAACTTGTATTCTATTCATTAAGAAAGAGGGGTATCCCACATATCGTACATCTACATAAGCATCATTGACCAATAAGTGGGATACCCCTCTTGCTTAATGAATAGAATACAAGTTGTCTGTCATATACAGTTCCATACATAGAGCGGCAAGACATTATGGAAATATATGATAATTGGTGTTTGAAGAAAAAATAGTATTACTATTAACTTGTAATAGTTTGATAGACAGGTAATTTAACTTTCTCAGTGCAAATGTGCAAATACGGACATGAAAAATGAACACGAAGAATGGCGAAACGAAGAAGAAGAACATATCCTAAAAACTATCTGGATACGTGTCAGTTTTGTTAGATTATTTGTGACCCAGATCGTTCTTGTATCTAGGAGTTTCACAACTTATAACACAATGGTACATTATTTACTTCTAGCTAGCCCCCGTCATTCCCTGAAATCATACAGAGGTAAAGTGCCATGTATTAAGCTTGTTATGGTTCAAACAATGACGAGTAAGAATACACGTCGTAGTAGATATTGTAGTTGTTGGGAGACTGTTTTATAACGCAGCAACATAGCTGTCCATCCACATAGACTGACGACAATATTTCTTCTAATAATGAGTTTTGTTCAACAAAAGAAACTTGTATTTCACCAGACAAACAATAGTTTTCCGGAGCTATACTAAAAGAATAACAATATTCTTAGCTACGGTGCAGATTACTAGAGGTATTGAACTGCACTCATGCTTCACGGTACTATCAGGAAAGAGAAAATTCCTAAAAAGCAAACTTCATGACAATCAAGGTTTGTAGAGCCCCCCAAAATATTTCTCAGTGATACAATAGTTGGGGCAACCGTAAAGCAGTTAAGTGTTCGGTCGGTAACCTGCTTATGGGAGTCAAATATAGTTAGTTTGACGATGGTCTTGGAGTTGGCCAGTCTGCAAGGAGAAAATCTAGAAATGACAGGATTGTAGTCAAAAGAATCCATGGTGTCTACATGGTTTGTAACAAGAAGGGGGTCCCTTTCTTGGGTTACGGCCAAGCTTCTGAAAACAGTTTGAGGTTTCCTTTCTTCAAAACACGTAAGAACTACACCTACTTGTGAAACAATGAGATCCAGGCTTTTATATTTCCAATCATGCCTTCAAACTAGATGTGAATATTAGTTTAGCAGACCCATCTCAATCACAAAAATCAAGACAAGAAACTAAAACTGCCGAGAGGAACACAGCCTTGAGTAAAGTCCTTTTTATCTGGAACACTTAAAAACCTGCGAAAACTGGTAATGTTGAAATATCGCAACATGTTAGCCTCCATGATGAAGTTCTAGAAGACATCAAGTTCAAAAATAGAACTCATTCTTCTTCTTTTTGTCTGTGGGCATGAGGGAAGAAATCTTCCAATTGCACGTGGAAAACCAATGATAACGATTGGTGTCACATGTTGTGATAAACATGGGTATATCATTTTCCACGTGGTTCCTATAAATACAGAAGACAAGACACAAATAACAAAGTGAATAAATTTCCTGTCCTGGTAAATGTCAAATCTAGTGAGAACACACAGCAGTTTCGTGGCAATCGTAAGTGATTCCCATGCGAGTTAGAGACTATTAGAATACATGTCTTTTAGATATATGGGAAGCAATCGCTATAGACTTTATAGTTGTTACCTGGGTAACATCTATTGCAGCACCTTTTGAATGTTAAACTTGGATGTATCGATTGTTCTATTTCATGTTAGAGATCCATGCACATCTGTTCCTGCATACCTTACGTGCCCTCGAGACTTTTCGTTACTGTGATCGACCGATTCCTCGTCACTTGGCCTAAGATCAAGGCTTTTCTTGGAGTGAGAACAAAATGAAACAATGCCAAAGAGCAAATCTACATCATGTCATTCCATCGACAGAAGAGCATCTTTATAGTAGTACAAAATATACTAAGTGGAATGGCCATCTGTTTACCTATACAAGAAATTTTGTACAGCGACCAGAAACAAAAATCCCATGTACTCAGCCCGACTAATGTAGGTCACCACAGAGATTACCCTGTTAATTCAAAAAAAACATGGGGGCCGGAAGATAGTTTGGTACTGATAAGAGTTGTCAAAACTATTTGACAGGTTGAATAAGCATATGTACATAAATGAAAGCAAGTGATGTACGATCCAAAGGTATCTAACGAAGTAGTATGGCCATGTTTGTGAAATCCACAGCATTACCTCATTAATGACCGTATAGAGACATCTGGACGGACTATGAGGCATCAGTATACCACTGCGCCAAATAGAAGTGGAACCCTTGGTTGGGTTATTGGTGCGTGTTCCAACAAGGACTAAATAGGACTTACAGGAGCGGCTTTCCTATGTATTGAGAAGCGGTGCAGCAAGCGAGTAACTGTCACACAGGGCAGAGGGCGACACAAGCACTAACATTATCATCCATAAAGCCATTGTGAATGCCTGGGGAAGGTTTTCCTTCTGGGTTATATCCCTAAAAAGTGTTGCTCGGATTGCCGTCGATAATGTATGTGGAGTGTTAAAGATAACATTTAGAGCCCCCATACCCAACACAACCTTTAGACATAGCGTGGGATCCTTTGAGTGAGTCTTTTTGGTGGCTCGTCGTTTGTCCCGGCCAAAACTGTGTTTGCCCCCTTTTCTCTTTATCGAGCTCTCTTCGTTCTTTTCATTCGTGCCCGTAATTCTGTGTGACCAGCATAGCTGTCTCTGTCGTTTCGGGTATCTTTTTAGCACTTGGCTTTCGATGGTTGAATTCCTTCTGTTTAGCTATGGTACTTTTCCACCTTGGAAACTGTTGAGGTGTCACCACAATTTATCTTGTTATCTAATATTCCGTGAGACGCATGTGACCTATGTCTTTTCCGATGTTGAGCGGCTCCCGTAGTTCATTGACACCTTCATGTGTAACCGACTTGTGACACAGTATAATTACCTTTTTGTATCACCTAATGTGTGATATATCATAATTGGTAAGACACGAGGATCAAGTGCACAAGATATTTTGATTGATGGGGACCATATAATGGAATGTTACTGCAATAAGGCATGGTATAAACAGTGAATCTAGAATCCGGAAGAGACATGGACAGAGAAATTGAGTAAGTAAACGTGCGTTATCCAACTGAAAGAATGGGACAGCCATGTTTCTGAAGAGCAGCCTTGAAAATGCAGAAGATATTGAAAGTCCTCCAATCACGAGAAAAAACAAGACAAAGGAAGGAGAAATCGGGACGATGGAGATGAGTTGAAGTAGCACCAAGATCAAAGAATCTGTGACTATCAAATAATTTCGTTCCTATCTGCCAAGAGTGTTGCTCTATCGAATATTTTGTTCCCGTGGTTAAAGATCTCGCTGGAGGCTCCGCCTGTTACACCAGCAGTGTTAAAAAAGAGTTTGAGTTTGAGGAGGGGGTCAGCCAAAATTAGCATGTACTAAATCTTTCTAGAATATATGCCAGGTTATACCCGTATAAAAGCGCTAGTATGCGATTATTTGAGTGAAGGCTGTTTTTTTTATGATTTAATTTCTTCTATCCTGTCTAGTTACATGGCGGTGGGTGTCGTCAAGTGACCGAAGTATCTATGTACCCATAATTCTGCCTAAAAACAGACGTGTGTGAAGTGCTTATTTTATCCCCTTATAATTTTGTGCCTCTACTGGTCCACATAAACCTAGCACGTCCTATCCAACTCACCAAACGTAAAATCAAAACAAAAGAAAGGGAGTGTTGTCTGATGAGCGCTGTTGATGATTTTCACACTCCAAGTGATACTCAGCAATCAGATGCCCAGTCAGGCGACATGTGGCGTTGCGCTTTTTACTTTGTAGGGGCACTGGTACGTCCGTCTACCTGAACAGTATGCTCCGCAGTCGGATTTGGTAGAAAGTTCTGCCGTCCTCCATCAGAAGCTTTCCATGATCCCAAACCGTCTGCAAAATCGTACCGAGGAAAGGTGGTGGGTAATATTGACGCCGAACCTTACTGAAAAAAGTGCGTCATATGAAGGGTGGAATGTTGAAAAAGGGTATCCAAAGGTGAAAACAGCGTGTGTTGGGTGGGGGAAGTCTCAAAGTGTTGGTGGTCGTGATATGAGGGGTGGGGACGAACCATCGACGAGGCTAACTCCGAGATGAGAGAAGGAGCGATGAGCGTGCGCATTGGATAAAAGAGTTGAAAGAAAGAATGAGAGGAGTCCTAATCCCCTAGACAGCAAATGGTAATTTTTCTGCCTTGAGTCCGATGGAAAAAGCACCTCAACACCTCAATGTGAGGGGTCAATGGAGTCACACAAAATCGGACAGTAAAGACAGGTTACAAGGAGTTCGATGAAGAAGCAGACTAAACTAATCAATC
>JMSH01000064.1:0-100625 GCA_000712465.1 Huntiella moniliformis
GGGGGGGAGGATGAATGTGAATAGGCCAGTTGCTGGACCGGTTAGGCCGAGGGAGGTTAGATGGGAGAAGAAGAGGTGGTCACGGAGGGATGTGAGAGGCGGTGGGATGGGGAGGTCTCGGAGGGGCCGTTCGGCGGGGGTGAATGAGGTGGCGGTTAGACCGTTGAGCCAGTGGGTGGGCGGTGGTGGAGATGGGAGGGGGGGGATTATTGGGAGGTATGTTACGGGGAGTTTGGGAAGGGGAGTGGGGAGGGACGCTTGGAGGTGGGTGTAGATGTCGATGTGTTCGGGGTGGAGAGTCAGATTGGTGTATACTGTTGGGGAAAGTAACGGTTGCGATATGGTGATGACACCGGTGAGTGGGTCGAGAACACCGGTGTTAGACTCTTTGGAAAGTGGAAAGGGGATAGTCTGGATGTGACGGTATCGTGGGGGGAGGGTGACGTAAGTTTTATGGTCCAGACCGAGTTTCACGGTGGGTGTCGAGGAGGTTAGTTCCTGGGAGGGAGGCCAAGATGGAAGAGTAAGTGTGGTTTTCAAAAGGGGCGTTTTTGTGGAGATTTCATAGGAGATGATGTGAACTGGGTGGTCATCAGTGGATATCTCAAGCTCGTCGACAGGTCCATCCCCAAGTAACCCTCCAAACTCCCCAGGAACAACCTCACAAACCCTCTCCCACAAGTCCCTTCCAACCCACGCATTCCCCTTAACCATCTGCAAAACACCCTCCAAAAACGCCCCATCACCATACTCCACAGCCCTCTTCACAACCGCCAAAACCCCCTCGTCGTCCCCTCGGACATCCACTTTCTCCCCCAATACATCCGTAAGTCGAACCCACGTCACCCCCATAACCGGACGAACCCCCGGGTTAGAAGACTCTGAACGGAGTTGAACCTCCTCTATCCCGATGTCATCGAGGAATGTGTCGGCTGTCTGGTTAACAAGGTATTCTAATGGGGCGAAACCAGTGACGCTGTAGAATGCCCAGGTAGGGTCGAAGATGGAGGAGAGGGGGGACGGTTTTATCGGGAGACCGCCTGGATGGGCTAGAGTGCGGGTTTTGATAGTCGCTGTTTTATGACGTGAGAGGTGGGGAGATACCAGTGGGAATAACCGCATATTCTTCCATCCCCAGGAGTCCAACCCCGTTAAATCAACCGCATCAAACGTCTTCATCTCTCTCCCACCAAAAGCCTCATCAACAACAACAAAACTAAACACCATCCTCTCCATCTCCAAAACCTCCCGCACAGCTAAACAACCCTCCCCAAACTCCTCTCTCAAAACCCTCGTGACCCGTTTAACATTCTCCTTCTCATCCTCATCAACTAACCAAATATCCGCCACGTCCTCTTTCCTATCACCCTTCCCCATTGTCCCGATCTTCCGCAACTCAGTAAACGCCCCTACGACAGAGAAATCCGTACATCCCGGGTGATAAAGCGGGTTAACCATCATTTCCGAAACGTCATAATCTTCCCGGGACAGGAACCGGCGGGTATCAATGAGGAATTGACGCATTTTGGGTTGTTGAATATCTTCAGTGTAGAAAGGGAGACGGAATGCCCTTTGGGGGATCTCTTGGATGGCTGGTAATAGAGTAGTTTTGAACGAGACTTCTGATGGTATCGTTCCTTTTAGTTCAGTGGATAAACTGTCGAGAGATTCTAACAGCTGTGTACGTTCAACAGCTGATAACCGAAGACCAGCTCTATACAACCCCGAGGAAGTAAACACTTCATCATCGATAAGCTGTCCTTTCACCAAGCTACTCAACTCCAAAAAGAGCTCTGTATGTCTAGATAACCAGACGCCCGAAAAAAGCATTTCAAAAAGCCCGTCGAACCCGCTTTCCTCATTACTCACCACTGTTAAAAGGAGGGCTAACCGGACGATAAATTGGCCTATAATGGTCAGTCAATGTATCCAACTAACTCAATGTACCTAACAAACCTTTAACTTCGTCCTGTTCAAATCCAAAAACAAAGTCCACGTTCCGATCATCTATGTCCGTTAATACAAATCCCATTCCAGACACACGAAAAACCCACATTCTCTCTCCAAAGTAGCCGTTGCCAAAACACCCCCCAAGCCCGGCTTATCAAGGACACTCAAAACTCTAACATCCCTCGCCACATCACAAAGTCCCGTACTTCTCCAAGCCGCGGCATAAATATCCCAAGACTCTGACATCTTTTAAAACAAAACGTCAATAATCAAAAACTCAAAGATGTTCAAGTCCCTTTTGTCCCAGAAAGCTTCAAATCCCATCACATCAAATATCCCACCATAGAAAAGTGGGGCTCCCCGCCCCGCCCCGCACCATAACGTCAAATCCAAAAAGTTGCTAGGCTTGACATATGTCAAGGAACCGTGTAACCAAGTCCACGTGACCAGACGACATATCCAACAATCACTACAAAACACGAAGGAAGAAGGAAAAAAAGTAGACATGAAAGAAAAATTGAAAAATATCAACAATTGAGATAATCCGGAGTCCGTGAGGCCCCGTTGGAAATCCCCTATTAGTACTAGAACGAAAAACAAACAAATAAACACAAAATAAAAAAAGAAGGATTCTCCAAAAGGAAATACGACAAAGACAAGAAACTAAAAACAATATCCAGATCCCAAACTATTACCTACGAAAAAAAAAGAAAAAGACAAAAAACAGATGGAGTGAATGACCCCGATACCCCGAAAAGGGACCCGGATTCTTCTATGATATACAAGAAGGAAAGGAAAGATGCAAAGCCAAAAGAAAGAGCAAAACGCATTAAAACGGGGAAGAGAAGAAAAAAAAGGAGAAAGAAAAACCCCGCCAAAACACCAAGAAAAATACCCGCTTATGAACAAAAAAAGAGAAAACCCAGAGAAAAATAAGAAAAGGAAAAAAAAAGATTTTGAAACGGAAAAGACTACGAATCACCAAAATACATTGGCTGTCCAGGTGTCTCGGGGAACATACTGACTTCGCCAAAGTCGCCACCGTCAAACTTGGCCATCATTAGTGCGTCCCGATCCATTACAAGACTGTCACTGTTGAAACTGCCAAGGAGCATGTCATCATCGCCAACTGATAACCCCGATGTGGACCCCGCAGCTGTCACTGCTAATCCCGGCATGGAAAGAAGTGAATCGTCCATCATAGCGGATGTCACCGCCACAGAAGATCCTTCAGTATGGTCGAAGAGGGCCGTCGTAGTGGGGAGGGATGTGCTGGCGATGGGGGATACGGACTTGGTTAGTTCCGGTGGCGTGGTATGCGTGTAGGCTTCTTTAGTTAACGGTGACGAAGTCGCAGGGAGGGCAGACGCTGACGCCAAGACAGCATCCGGGGAAACGAAAGAACCGTGATCTTCAGAGGCGGGTACAGGCACGGAGAGACCCATAATCGGTGGACCACCGGGAATAACACAGTCGGGTTGAAGATTCACCTCCATCAAATCGAACCCGGAATTCTCCAATTCAAAATCCTGGTGACCAGGCGAGTCTGGCCCTTCAGCTTCCGAATCAGTCGAGGAAAACGAGGCAGTCGAACTAATTGAGAGGTTATTCTTCCGACGGGTCCGCGCACTCTTTTCCTGACGCTCGTCCATATCCGGACGCTTCTTACGAGGTCGCCCCCGTTTAACTACTTTCCGGACAATCCCATCAAACGCACCAATACACATGCCACGTTGTCTGTGTCTCGTCAAGGCGTCGTGACGAGCGAATGAGTTGCCGCATTCACATGGGTATGGCTTAATACCTGTATGAATCTTAGCGTGTCTCTTCAAATCGTGTTGTCTGACGAAGCACTTTTGGCATGTAGGACACTGGTATTGTCTATCGTTCAAATGCGTTTGAACGTGTGACTTGATGTTTTCCTTTCTTCCGAAACGCTTCCCACAGCCTTCGAAAAGACACGAGTATTTGTTGTCGTCTTCGGGTCCTTGAATGTATTGGGCAATGTCTTCGATTGTGACCCCCGTTTCTGTCTTGGTTTCTTCAATGTTGATTGAGGCGATAGAGGCTGCGCTGGCGATTGAAGCCATGGAGTCGGTGCGTCTGTGGCCTGAGGGACGCTGCATAGAGGGCTCACCGGTGATCTGCATGCCGGAGGGATCCATAGGTTTAGCCTGGTACATCATTGGGGGCATACCCGGATGCATCATGTTCCCCATCATTGCCGCCTGATGATAATGAGCCATCTCATTCGGTACCACCGACATCATGTACTGGTTCTGCAGCTTCATGAACTCCGTATTCACATTTCCCATACCCAGATATCCCGCCGAAGAGGGCGCCGCCATGGGATCCACATAGTGCATTTGCTTGATTGGCGTGCCAGGCACGCTCATCATATTGCCACCCGCGTGACTCTCTGCCGCATGTCTCATTTCGTCAAAAGTCGTCGGGGCACGTGGTGCTACCTTGCGTATCGGTCGAACTGTATCCTCCATCGACTCATCATAGCCCTCCTCGAACCTCGCAGGTGGCAAAATTGCTTGTGGCGCTGCTGAATCACCTTGTTCCGACTGGCTGGAGGATGCTGCTTGTGGTTCTTGACCGCGTTCGTGTGGCGTTTCCATTGGGGTTGGTGGCATGTAAGAAGTTGGTTGTTGTGCTGAGCTGCGTTAGATTAAGTTTTTTTTGGTAGGAGACATAGTCGGGACTTACTTGGGAGGCTTTGGTTTGGTGTGGTTGGTCGTCCTTCATCCATTCCCATGGTTTCATATTTAACCACACGGTCCATTATACCGTTACTGATACGTCTCTCGTTCCTTCTTTCCATCGCGTCCACTGCTTCGCTGTCGGATATCCACCCATTGGAAGACCCCGAGGCATCCGCATAGACAAAAGTTGGCGTACTCAATGGGCTTTGCGTCGCAGTGAAATAATTAAAGTCCTTGCTAACAATAGGGGCGCTATGCAACCCCATATCCCCCACAAAAGAATCAAACTGCATAACCCCAGATGGGTCGAATCCACCCCCGTCATATCGACTAGACTGTGGTGTCGAATGCGGCGAAATCAAATAGTTATCGTCCGTCATCGACGCATACCGCTGATGTTGGGCCGCCACCGGTGACGACGTAGGATGCGAGGTAATCATACCAGCTGAAGCCATAGCCGCCGCCGAATGTCTCGCCGTGATAGCCTGACGTCTAGTATCCAGCGACAAGCCGCGTCGGTGAGCCGGTGGAAGACGTTGTGGGGGTGCTCCCATGGGAGTATGCGAAGATTGAACCCCCGGGGGAGGACTGGCGAGTACACTCGACGAGGACGATGTAGGTGGGATCTTGATGGTTTCGAGGGGGGCGTTGGGCGTGGATTGTTGGCGCTTGTGTCGGCGTTCCTGAAGGATTTGCGCGCGAGATGCGTGGATTGCGCTAGGCGGCGCATGCGAAGAGGTAATCATGGTGGCCGTAAAGGGCCCGGGGCCGGCGTGTCGAGGGCGCCGGGTTGGGCTATACGGAGTTTGAAAAGAAGAGAAAGATGGTCGGTTGGTTCAAGGCTTCAAGGCTGTCAATCTCGGAATTGTCGGAATGATACTGGTTTATGTGCTTGGTGATAAATGACAAGAAAAGTATGTATGTATCTCGTCTCTTACACGGCCTGTTGAATTGGCGTCGTCGTCAAAGTGAACTTCGGAATGTGAAAAAGGGAGTATCTATCAAGAAGAAGGAAGGAAGAAGAGAAGAAAAAAAGGAGAAGGAGGCAATTACTTCCAAGGTGCAGAATCTAGATAAGATGCAAATAGGCAAAGTAGATTCAAGATGGCCCGAACAAAAAAGCATGCAAACGATTCCTGGAGTAAAACTTCCAACAAGTCGCGATGCAGAAACGAACAAAGTAAAAAAAATAAGTGTGTATATCGCTATAGTGAAAGGGAAAAAAACCAAGATGTGAGATAGGCGCGTCGAAAAAGGTAAGAACGAGGGCGCAATGGATTCAGTAGCGGTATCCTGTGGTGGTTCTCACGGCAACTACCTGGTCTAGCATGTACAACGGGTCCTGTTTTGGAAGGGGGCGTGTAATTGGGAATGGATATGGGGGTGAGTAGTTGGGGAGTGTGTAATGTAAGTCTGAATTTGTGGGTAGTTGTAGAAGACTTTTGAGGTGTGATTTGACGAGATAGAAGGGAGAGAGGAAGGAAAGAAGAAAAAAAGGTTCACAGGTTATCTCGTGAATTTTTTTTGGGTAATGACCAAGAAAGACGAGAGAAACTGGGTTTGAGGAGCAGCTGGTGATGAAGAAGGAAAGAACCAGGGTACAGGAGAATAATCGAACGGGCGTAAACGGATAAAAAGGCAATAAAAATGGAAAACAGATCTAATTAAACACCCGGTTCAAAAGCGAAAGAGCTTGCAGCGAAGTGTGAATAGAGAAAAGTGAAGGAAAGGGAGGGGTGTAGTTTATTCGAAGCATGTTTTTTAATGTCTTGAGCCGTGCCAGTGGAAGATCTAGGAGATACCTAATGGCGCTTTTGCATAAAAGAAACCGTTTGGC
Source organism: Huntiella moniliformis (assembly GCA_000712465.1). Taxonomy (NCBI): domain Eukaryota; kingdom Fungi; phylum Ascomycota; class Sordariomycetes; order Microascales; family Ceratocystidaceae; genus Huntiella; species Huntiella moniliformis. The sequence continues at coordinate 6,499 of JMSH01000064.1, forward strand.
TACATAGTGAACGAGACAGTTGGACTAGGGGGGTAAAGAGGGGAATTCACAAACGTATGTACGTATAGACAGTTAATATGTGTGGACCGTGTTCTTTCTTGAGAAGCGGGATGACCATAATAGAGGCAGTGACTTATGTATGTATGTGCGCGCGAGCTTATGGTGTGATATAGTTTAGTTTCGTGGTGTGGTCTTTGCCTGGTGCATAGGGACATGGACTAAAGGGATCGGAAAACGACGAAATGATGGATAGTTACAGAGTGTGGATTGGGCAACTTTGTAAATTGGAGGGCGTCGTGATATTGGATATGTTTGGTTCGATATAAGGTGACTTGTGAAGGAAGGGGGCCACCAACGTAATCACTTTCTTGTTTCTTGTTTTTTGCTTGATTTGCTTGTCAGCTTTGAAGGGTCAATTTCACTTTTAAAGTGACTAACCCAAGTTAGTCGCTGATCCCACCAAATCACAACAAGGAAATCACAACTACACTTGGAGATGGTTTCTTTTTTTGCGTTAGAGTTGTTTCTGTATTCATCATTTTTATGTTGTTGGTATAGACTTTTTTTTTTCTTCCTTCCTTGGCTGTCTTAATCTGCCCGACGACGAAATATACATGTCACACGCAAAGGGAAAGAGTAGATGCAGCTGGCAAGTGGATTCCTCTTTCTGTAGCGAGACGAGATTGACGGGGGTGGGAATTGCGACGGGGGTTTTAGTGGAAAGTGTGTGCAGGTTGTTGTTATGTAGAGAAGTGCGTGCGTTTGCTGGAAATGCGCGTGCACTTTAGGCTTGAGGGGTTGTTTTCTTGTGCATTATAGAATTGGTTCTTTTTTTGGGGGACTTGAATGATTCATAAATTTGTTGGGTTGCATCATGAATTACTTGTGTACGTACATACTCATATGTTCATAATCTGCAGTTACTTTTTGTTTACTTTCCTTATACATCCATCCTTCCTAGAATCCTACAAACTTACTCGTCCCTTCCTTCCGATCAGTCCCCTTCATCTCCCCGCTAACCAACCCGTCACCACGGCGCCAATCACTTTGTTCCATGTGAACCCCGCATCACCGTCCTATCTCCATCCAAAATCACATGAAGAAAAAGAACGAACAACGTCAAACATAAGAAACATATTATTTTTCTTACTCGCCGTACGAAACAAACTAAAATCCCCCTCCTCCTTCATTACCCTCGCCGCACATAAAAAGGAAGGAACAAAAAAATAGAGTCAAAAGACAATTGCCACCTTGGAAGTTCGTACAAAACCTCGTAGTTGCCCCGGTGACAATTGACGGTTAACCGGGGTAATTAAGGGACGCCGTATTGCAACAAAGCCGTTTAGGAAACATCCCTCTGACCAAAATGAGTCGAGGTTGCCTAATGAGGGTGATGGTGCCCTGACTAAGAAAAGAGGCTTTTGTCATTTTGACAGACAGACAAGTGGCCGAAAAAAGAGGTTACTTTGGAAAATAATGGACTGAATCAGCTTAACAATGCATTCTTCCTGATTTAGCTAAGACATTTTTCTTGATGTGCTAGTCCTTCCGGATTTTATGCCTGTATTTTGCATTGTGTTAGTTGCTATGCTTTTAATTGGTAGGGTTACCTGGGTTATGGACATTGTTTCACAAAACTATACTAGTATACGGTTGTGCTTGATTGCTTGGTCTTTTTTTTTCTTTTTCCTGCACATTCCCAGAATCAGGTTCATCCTATATCCGATGTAAGCTGCATATTCCCTTGCTTGGTTCAATCCATCCCGCGTGCCAATTCAAAGTCTAGTGGTAGCGACCTGTGAAAGGTGCTGCATGTATGTTTTGTAGGAGCGTATTTTCTGCATCATCAACTGCAGGAACGGAAACGAACAGACGACGGTGGTGTCATGTTGTGCATATGTATATATCTATGTATATGTGTTATATTCCATGTATCCAGTACCAATCAAACTTGGATACATCGATGTTGTTTATTCCATATGCCTATTTTTATGCCATGCTTGTTTGTGCTGACGGGGGGTAAATTGTAAATTGGCAGGCGGTGACGAGCACATGGGATTGATGGCGTTCCGGATGGATGGAAGGGCTAATTGCACAAGGCCGAGCGGACATGGGTTGGAATGGATGGCCGTGACCATGTCGTTGGGCTTGGTGATCCGTCTCCCTGGTACGGGCGGTCCAGGAGCCACGGCGGGGGCTGAGTTTGACGGGTTTCTTTGTTCGTTTGAATTCCGTGCGTTGATAGAGGAAGACATGTATTTAGACATGAACATTGGTTGACAGCCCGTGTTCTTGGTTATGGAAACCTGCGTGTAAGTGTTTGTTTATGCTATATGCAGATACTCACGCAGAATGCCTATCTACATATGTACCTACGGCAAAATCACCGTCATGGCGTTGTCACGGGTTAACAATCTAGACCACGGGACTTTCTGTCATCAAGACAAAATTACGACAATCAAAGTTGGATGGCCAAGTGGAGGGTTGTGTTGGTGGCTTTAGAACGCCTTCTCGCTTGTCGATGTAATGAGTTAAGCCAACAAGCAAGGGAAAAGCGTTCTTTGGCGTAGCTCCCGAGGTTGTGTAATGGAAGGACAAGAGTCATGAGACGTCTTCTATTGACTGGGGCGATGTTGAAAGAGACTGATCATGAATAACTGTTTGTTTCTTCTTTCTTGATTGCGTTTTGTGAGTGAGGAGCTTTGGTGTGTTTTGTTTGGTGGGGAGACGCGAGTTAGGATGGTATGGTGGTCTTTGCTATGGGCCTGTTCGTCGCAATTATATCGAATGACCTGAACGACCGGAAACCGTTACCACAAGTCCGCAGGATGACCCGCGCTTAGTTTATTAATCTGACATCACTGAATCTTCGGAACGTAAACTCGGGATATACTTCAATCTTTCTCTCCCTCCATTGAAGCTTCTTCTTATCCTGTGTCCCCCTAAAAACTTCGGGCACACCTCAACTTCGAGAAGGAATCGGACAAACTTTTGCCATACGTAACAGATTGGCCATGCCGACTTAGTCCCACCACATATCCAATATTTCACAGTCAGTCTCACCCAACCAAAACTCATCCAAGACATTCCTTAACTCCGCCATCACCTTCGTCGTCGTCATCGTACAAAAATAGGGTTACTCCTATGCGTAACCCCATCGCGGCAATTGGCGCTACACAAGGAACGTGGTTATTTATGGGTTGCTCTTAGTCTATACCCTTATTTGTTCCTTCGAGATGATGGCCCCTTTTTTTTTGTTCGATTTTTGGTTAGCGTATGGTTACCTTCGCTAGAACCTTTATTGACAATAGTGACGGGCTTCGATTTGAAACCCTAATTAGGTTGAACAGTTGACCTCGGATGACCCCTCATCCCCGATGTGCAAAGACATGGCGGGTGCATGGTGATGTCAGAGTGCAGAAGTTGTTACTATATAGTCAGTGTGGGTTACATATGACATGTGAAAGTTAAGTTCCGAGTTAAACTTGTAAGAAACTCATTATCGTGACTCTTGTTGGAATGTTTGGTTAGTTTTCTATGTTTATAGGAGGTTGGATCTTAGATATAAGCAAGGGACATTCCGAACCGAACTATTATCCATTCGGAACCCATGATAACTCCGACGGCCGTCAAAATACCGTGAGGCTGAGTTGTTATATAACCAGAAAGGCAACTTTTCCTATCAGCCCTCATCCTCCCTATTCCGTGTAAGTTCTCTTCAACATCACATTCACTCCTTAGAATTTCACATCCACCAATCCATCCATCCATCTAAACGGAATCGTTACTATCAATCATCAAACCCTATACCCTTATCTACAATCCCCCTCTCCTGCTGCTTTTGATTTTGCTACTGTCATCCCTCGTCACTCGTCACTTACGGCTTGGCTTCTCCTCTTCTTTGGCTTCATCCCTCTTTACCGGTCTTTGAAAAAAACCAACCACCGATTCCCAAGAAGTGAATTCTACTTCATCACTGTCTGTTTTGTTATCTTTTCCTCTCTTTTTTCATATTTTTCCCGGGATATTTCGCTTTGTCGTTTTTTTTTCTTACTGACTTGCTCGGTTCCTGTGTTCCGTTCAAATCACCCGCCACTCCCATCCAATTGCATCGCAGCCTTTGGCCTTTGAATTTTCGTCATTTTTTTTTCGCTTCTTAATTCAAACTTTTTTTTTCTTATCCCCCCCTCCCCCCGAGCCAAACAAAATTCACGATATTATTATTGTCGTTAATAACTCGCCACTTCCAATTATCACCTGCTAGGTCAACTAGCTTTTTTTGCATTTGTCTGACACGAGACATTCGATTGACCGAAACTCACCGAGCCAACAATCAAACAACTAAACAGACTGTCAGACTTGGCTAGTGACTGGGCTAAAGCTTCTAGCACAGGAACCACGTCAGTTTTGTCCTTCCTTCTATTGCACGACTAGCTGGCCTCTCTGCCAGTCGCTCGACATCCACATATATATATACATACATCGGAAACCACCGCAATCATGTCCAATACCATGCGTAGTACCCCTAGTCGGCAGCGGGCCTCTATACTTAACGGCGCTGCTTCTTCGGCCGCCAGCAACCATCCTGCCAGTCCCGCTCCCGGCTCCGGTATCCCTAGACCCGTTGAGGTGCACCCACCGCCCGCTGAGCCCTCTCCTGGTGGTGCCTCCGTCAGTGCCAGTCGCCAGAAGCAGACGAAGCGCGATGAGGTATGTAAAGCAACAAAATCGTAAAACAAAAAAAATCAAGTCTGCAGGTCTAACATCCTGTTTCATAGGCTATCCGTCGTAAGCTCGAGAGTGATCTCTCCAAGAAGAAGCACCTGACTACCCGCGCTCGCCACTCTCGTAAGGCCCCTCCCGGTACCGTTCTCGCCCTTAAGCCCAGTCCGGCACTCCAGATTAAGCCGGCTACCACTGTCGCCGAGGCCGCTCAGTTAATGGCTGCCAAGCGCGAAGACTGTGTTCTTGTCACCGACGATGATGACCGTATTGCTGGTATCTTCACTGCCAAGGATCTGGCTTTCCGCGTTGTTGGCGCTGGCTTCAAGGCTACCAATGTTACTATTGCTGAGATTATGACAAAGAACCCTCTGTGTGCTCGTACTGATACCAGTGCCACTGATGCTCTCGATCTCATGGTTCGCAAGGGTTTCCGCCATTTGCCCGTCATGGACGAGAACCAGGATATCTCAGGTATCCTCGATATCACAAAGTGCTTCTACGATGCCATGGAGAAGCTCGAGCGCGCCTACTCTTCGTCGCGTAAGCTGTACGATGCTCTTGAGGGTGTTCAGTCAGAGTTGGGTTCCAGCCAGCCCCAGCAGATCATCCAGTATGTTGAGGCCCTGCGCACCAAGATGTCAGGTCCCACCCTTGAGTCGGTCCTCACCGGTATGCCTCCTGTTACCGTCAGTGTGCGGACTACGGTCAAGGACGCTGCCCAAATGATGAAGGAGAACCGCACCACGGCTGTTTTGGTCCAGGACCAGGGCCAGATTACGGGTATTTTCACCAGCAAGGACGTTGTCCTTCGTGTGATTGCTCCTGGCCTGGATCCCAACACGTGCAGTGTTGTGCGTGTCATGACTCCCCACCCTGACTTTGCGCCCATGACTATGACCATCCAGGCTGCTCTGCGCAAGATGCATGGTAAGTTTAGGCTCCAACATGCTTACTTGAAAACATACTAACATATACACTATAGATGGCCATTACCTTAACCTCCCCGTTATGAATGATACCGGCGAGATTGTTGGCATGGTCGATGTTCTTAAGTTGACTTACGCTACTCTGGAGCAAATCAACACCATGTCCAGCGGCGACAGCGAGGGCCCCGCCTGGAACAAGTTCTGGATGTCTCTTGATCACGAGTCTGAATCTATGGTTTCTGGCGAGGGCAGCGCCATGCACCCTGGTACCAACCTGGGCTCTCGTATGATGTCTCCCGATCTTCACCGGGACCGCATCAATGATACTCTTGCGCCAAATGACTCGGCTTCGCACGTTGGCATGAATTCGCCTCCTCGCTCCATGATGATGATGGATGAGCCCCCGGCGCCTCAAATGACCCCTGCGGACATCCCCTTCCCCTTCAAGTTCAAGTCTGCTACTGGCCGTGTCCATCGTCTGCAAGTGACGGCCTCGCAGGGTATTGAACTCTTTGTCAACAACGTCTCAGCCAAGCTTGGACACGACGCTGATATTATTGGCGGTACCCCGTTGGTTGTTGATGGTAAGATTGAGGAGGGCACTGGCTACGCTCTTAGCTACCTTGACGACGAAGGTGACACCGTTTGCATCACCACCGACAATGACCTTCTCGAGGCTATCATCATGGCACGGTCTCGTCGCCAGGACAAGGTCGATCTTTTTGTCCACGACCCTGAAAAGACCCCCAATGCCCCTACCAAGTCCATTGCGGAATCTGCTACCCCCTCGGTCCGCGAGCGTAGAAAGAAGCAGCACTACGATGAGTCCGAGAGTGATAGTGAATCTGACGACGACACCTCATCGGTGCGTAGATCCCGGAGGGGTCGCGGCCGTCACAGCCACTATGATCAGCCTCAGCAGGTCATTGCTGGTGTGCCGAATGAGTTGTTGATGCCGGGTGCCATTGTTACGTTGTCGGTGGTTATTCTGGGTGTGTTTACGATTACGCGGTTGACGAGTGGGAACCGGTGAATAACGGGTGGGAAATTTGTCTTTTTTCGTTGTTATGTTGATGTCTCTTTCTTTTTTATTTCTGGGCTTTTTTTTTTCTCTTTCTCTTCTAACGTTATGGGTTTTTCGTTTATTTTCTTGTTGTTTTTTTTGGTTTCGTTTGGATGTGATGGAATAAAGATTGTCTTTGCCAGTTTGGTTTCCTAAATCTGCGCTATTATTTTTTTCTGTTTTGGTTCTTGCGGTTGGCGGGGTCTTGTAGGCCGTGTATAACATATATCACCACTCTTAAGTATTTGGACGTTGAATGAACATGTGGGGTATACTTTGGGTTAGTAACCCTAGATCAATTATCGATTGTGGACGACGGGAGTGTTGGTGTGAATTGGCATGGGGTCAGTTGAGATATCTGTTAATTGATGAGTTGTAAAAGCTTCTGGAGTTTAGATTTATGCTTCACGATTTGTATCTCACTTTTAACGTTCCAATTACCTTTTCAAACCTTCATAAGCTACAAGTCCCGAAATCACGTGACCCGCAAATTCTAAAAACCAGGAACGTCTTCCCTGCTCCACGCACGCATCGACCGGCCGGCCTGTCAAACAGTCGTCGATTTTGCGCCTTGAAACACGGTTCATTGACGACTGGCATATCTCATCACCATGGCGATCCGCAATGCTGTCCTGCGGCAAGGTATGTTTTTCTTTGGGGGGAGAGGGGGAGGTTCTATGGCATGTACAAATTTGATTAACCAGTTCCCATCTCGACAGGCCGCCGCATCACCCCCGGTTCCCTCCGTTATTTAACCACCGCCCCGGATGCCACCGCGCAGGCTAAAGCGTCCGTTGCCGCCGTCGCGACTATAGCGCAGATGCCTAAACACGATAAATCTGTAAAGACGAAGACGACGGATGAGGCTGGGAATCCGCTTTCGCCGGAGCAGATTTTTCGACAGGGTATGGATTTGGGACCGCAGGTTGCGGAGTACCAGCAGTTGATTCCGACGAAGCCGGTGGCATCAATGGAGAATTCGTTGGTGCAGGAGTTGCAGGCTTTGGCGGGAACGGAGTTGCATACGGCTTTTAGGGCGGAGAGGAGGAGGGCGGAAACGGCGGTGAATGCGCTGGAGGGAATTGGTAGTCAGGTGCGCATGGTTCATACGCCGGAGATGTTGTTGAAGAGACCGGTTGCCGCGGAGAAGGTTACCCTGGAAATGCTCATGGCGGCACAGACGCACATGGGACATAACGCTAAGACTTGGAACCCGGATAACTCGCGGTATATCTATGGTGTTCGTCATGGAATCCACATTATTTCCTTGGAGCAAACACTGGCGCATTTACGTCGTGCGGCGAGAGTCGTTGAGGAGGTCGCTTATAGAGGGGGTACCATTTTGTTTGTGGGTACTCGGAAGGGGCAGATGGAGTTGGTTGCTTCGGCGGCTAAGAGAGCGTCGGCTTGCCATTTGTTTACTCGGTGGACGCCCGGTTCTATTACCAATAGAGATAGATTGTTGGAGGGGTTGAAGGTTTATGCGGTGAATGAACGGGATGAGTTGGTGGAGGGGTTCGAGAAGCATGTTGATGACTCGAGACCGTTGACGCCGGATTTGGTGGTTTGTTTGAATCCGTTGGAGAATTACACTTTGTTGTATGAGTGTGGTTTGGTTAATGTGCCGACTATTGGTATTATTGACACGGATGCGGATGCGTCATGGGTGACATATCCCATTCCCGCCAACGACGACTCGTAAGCTTTTTTGCCCCTTTGCTTGTATTTCTACGCCCATACTAACTAACTGTCTAGTCTCCGTTCCACCACTCTCATCTCCTCCGTGCTCGGCAAAGCTGGCCAAACCGGTAACCGTCGCCGTCTTGCCGAAGCCGCCGATGGTGTATCTACCTGGGAAACACCCTTCGAGGTAGCCCGGTTCTTGGAAAAGACTATCCGTCATCGCAAGGGTGCACTGGCTGAGGAAATCAGAGATGCTAAGTCGGAGGGTCTTTACCGCACGAAGAAGGACGGTGGCGATGTTAATGCGCAAGCGGAGTTGTGGAGAATGGTTGAGCAGGAGTTGTTGGGGGATGTGGAGCCGTTGGTGGCTAAGGATTTGGAAAAGGGCGTGTTGTTGCCGAATGAGGAGGCTAAGGTGTAGAAATGTAGAGTTTGCATGTAGGATTAGTGGTGGTGTATTGTATATTAGCTTTTCGATATGATTATTGGTCACGTGATTTTGGGTGGTGATGGTTTTGGGGTGGGTGGTAGAGTGGGTAAATGTTCTCATGTGACTGGATCAGAAGACAGCCTATAAGTTGTGGATGCATTTACACAAATTATACAATCTGATTTCAATGATATCTTGAAGGTGTACCAATAGCTGTGAATATAAGGATTGATCACGTGCGTCAGAGAATGCACTAGACCCTAACGGGTAACTAGAGTAACTAGGTAACGCGATAATACACTGTTTGTGTATAACGCGGAAAAAATGGATACACATTGCTATGCGCCGATGACCTCAAGACCGTCGATACAACTACATTTTCGCTTACAAACACACAATTAATTATCTGATCACGCCGACATTGGCAACCACTATAGCACGCAACAATTACTTTCCCGACGACCCCTTTATAACCGCCAAAATGTCATACAACAACCGAATGAGCATGGCGCCTCAACAACAACGGCAACAGCGCCAACAGCGCCGACGAGAACCGGAGCCGGATACCCTTATGCTTACAGACAAGGAAATCGTCGCTTGCATCACGGATATTGGCGTGGCGATGACGCTGCAGGATCTACATATTCCAAAGGCGAACCAGGTGCAGCAAGTATATGAGTGGGTTGCACATTTACTGTTGAATACGTCACCGGAGACGGTAGAGCCGATGATGACGGCGGGAGATCATGATATATGTGCAGAGTTTCCGGATTTGATTCCCACGGATGCACGTAATCAGATGGGGTTTTATTTGTTGTTGGTGAAGTTGTTGACGGAGTGTGGTATTAAGGATTTTGAAAGCACGGATTTGATTAAGCCGACTTATGAACGGTTGGTCAAGATCCTCAGTTATGTTATCAACTTTATTCGCTTTCGGGAGAATCAAACGGCTACTTTTGATCAGCACTTTAACAGGGGGCAGAGTATTAAGGAGCGTATTGAGATGTTAAATGCGGAGAATCGGGAGAATGCAGAGGCCTTTGAGAATATGAAGGTGAATCAAGCGGCTAAGGAAGCTGCGTTGAGGGAAAGACAAGCGCGTAATGATGAGGCGAAACAGAGGTTACTTGAGTTACGGAAGGCACAGGAGGAGCTGGGTGCACAGATGGTAGAGGGGAAGGCCAAGAAGGCGGAGCTGACGGGCGAGTTGGAAAGACGGGTTAATGAGAGACAATTGACGAAGCAGGTGGTTACTAAGTTACGTCCGTATGCATCACAGAGTGCGTCGGAGTTACAGAAGAGTCTAGTGGATTTGGGAACGGCCACATCTACTGACAAAGCTGTTATCGACGGCTTAGAAAGACGGGCACGCGCATTAAACACGTGTGCGGAATCCTTCATGGTGGTGGCAGCCGACGTGGCATCGACGGTAAAGAAAATTGAATATGTCCTGGAGGACCTACAGAAACAGAAAGACGAAAAGGCGAAGCAGAATTGGGTGAGAGAGCAACTGGGCGAGTACATGAAGAGTTTAAATGGGGTGGAACGGGCTTTGGAATTGAGAAAGACTCAGTTGGAGGGGTGGAGGGATAGACTTGCTAAGCAGAAGGAAACGATGGAGACAAGAGAGGCCGAGGCGAAGAGGATTATGGAGGAGTTGGTTGCGGAGAGGAAGGCGTCGGCGGAACAGCAGACGGAGAATACGAAGGAGTTGGAGAGACGGAAGGTTAGAGTTGAGCAGGCGGAGAGAAAGGTATGTTTCTTGGGAAGAGAGAGAGAAAGATGTGAGAGTGTTTGCTAACTGGTTGTGTAGAAATTGGAACTTATGGGGAATTTGGAGAAGGAGGTTAAGGCGGCGCATGCGGAGTATGCGGATTTGAAGCAGGAGGTTTTGAGGTATATTGCGGATATGGAGAAGGCTATTTCATGAGGATTTGGTGGGTTGGGTTGGATTGGTTGGCTGGTTAGGTTTGGCGTTGGAGGTTTTTGATACCATGGTTGTTTTTGATGGAATTTATTTTGTTTTTTTACTATATGGAGTCATGTAGGTAGTGTTCTTAGTGGTTAAGGTGCTTTGGTAATATCGTTAAAACTATCACTCGTTTGTAGTGAGAGGTGTGTGTGCCGACCTTATATCACAAGGACGGGGGTGACCTTGGGACAAGTCATGAATATAACGTGCCTTTTGTATCTCGAGAAACCCAAGAGTTGCATATATTTAGCTCCAGTTTCTCCATGAGTCTATTAAGCTTTCATCAGAGAGCCTCATCTAAGTGGATATCATCAGCTTGGGACATCGCCGCATCTTCCTGGCTAGCAAAATCTGGAGACTCGGGTGTTGCTGTTGGTTTTAAAACTGGCTGTTGAACTGCACTTAAAACAGGTGACGACGGAGCGGAAGTAGCATATTGAGTAGGTTGGTATTTAAACCACCGACCAAGAACCTGCGCCAACGTGGCTGTCCTCTTGGACACCAATACGCTATTCTGCTTATACCTCAACAATGGAATCTCCTCAGTCGCAAGCTGTTCCCACGACGCAACCGTCGGACCCTGCAAAGGTTCCTCAACCAGAACTGGTCGGAACCCCGTGCGTGTACCCGTTTCAACTAGCGTGGTAAGTGTATTCAACAAGCCCTGGGCACTCCACTCGCTAGTCTCCCGGTGACATGAAACTAGATTATACACCAACAACCAAGGCGGCTCTATCCCCGGACCAGACGTGCTAGGCGGCGCGGAAATCGGCGTGCTGGAGGCGGTGTAAATTGCTAGCCAGGCGCGCAGATGGCTGACCGTGGGGACAAACACTATTCGGACGTGACTTGCCACAGCTGTCTGGATAAGTTGGGATGCAAAAAGCGGTGAGTTGGCTGGCGTGGAGAGATGTAGGGCGGCTAGGAAATCTTCCCGTGTGCTGGGAATTATTATTGTTAATGGGTAGCTTTGGGTCCTAAGAAGATAGGCTATCAAGGTAGATGGTGAAGCAGGCGGTAATATTAATGGCCGAGGAAGAACTGCACCCAACGTGCTCATTGTAATATGTGCTGTCGTTGAACACCCAGTTACACAAAATAATAGTCGGCCCCGGGAATGCATACAGGAGGTTGAATCTAGGGTCCATGACTAAGCAGGGTTACTGACGTATTTAATGTACAAGTTATATGCATGTGAAGCTAAAGCTTGGGAGCTTGGGGATAGATATCAGTAACGAACATAGCCAAAATGGAGTCAATTGCACGAATCTCTTCGCTCATAGAAAGTGGTATGTGACGGGATTTATTGGGTATAGTTTGGGATGGTAGCTAACATGAAGAATTGGCAGCACGAGACTTGACACTTGATGCGGCGCAATCGTCAAGGTTGAATCCACGGTTTGCGCGGCCGTTGGACCGGAACCAAATTAAGAAGTTATTAGACAGTCGAAGTGAACGGGATGTATTAGACGGTCTTCGGCGGGTGGTGGAGGTATATTCATTGAATTTCTACTTGGTTGATAGTAGTAGCTAACCCCTTGCCCCGCAGATGATGTATCGCGACTATAAGACGCTTCCATTCTTCTCCTCCATCGTCAAAAACGTCGCCTCGCCGAATCTCGAAATCAAGAAATTAGTATACATCTACCTAGTTCACCACGCCGAACAAGAACCCGAACTCGCCCTTCTTTCTATCAACACCATCCAGAAATCCCTATCCGACAGCTCACCGACCGTCCGCGCCCTCGCCCTACGTACAATGTCGGGGATCCGCGTCCCCCTAATCAGCCAAATCGTATCTCTCGCCATCAAGAAAGGTACCGGCGACATGAGCCCGTTCGTCAGACGGGCGGCGGCTTTGGCTATTCCCAAGTGTTACCGGTTAGATCCGGCGCAGTTGCCGGTGCTGGTGGAGTACCTGGGGAAGTTACTGGCGGATAAGTACTTCGTAGCGGGAGCTGCGGTGGCGGCGTTTTTGGAGGTTTGTCCGGAGAGATTGGATTTGATTCATGGGGAGTATAGGGGGTTAATTAAGAAGGTTATTGATATGGATGAGTGGGGACAGATTGCGACGATTCGGCTTTTGACGTTTTATGCGAGGAGGTGTTTCCCTAGGAAGATGAGACGGGTTCCACGGAGGAGAGGTCCAAAGGCGAAGGCTCCGGTGACGGATTCTTTGCAGGATTTCTATGGGGAGGAGGCCCCAGGGCAGGTTGAGTCTTCAGATGGGCAGGATTACGATGAAGAGCCCGTGGTGCAAAAGGATCTTGAATTGTTCCTTTCGGCTATCAAGCCTCTTCTTCATAGTCGTAGCTCAGGCGTCATTCTTGCGGTATCTCGCGCCTATGTCGATGTTGGAACCCCAGCGTACCTTGTCCATGCCATCGGCCCATTGGTATCCCTCGCCCGCTCAAGTGCTGATATTCAACAAATGGCCATGTACAACATTGTAGCGATTGCTTTGCAACGACCGGCTGATTTCGTCCGGTATGCTTCGCACTTCCTAGTTCGGGCTAACGATGCCGTGGCAGTATGGGAACTCAAGTTGGAGTTGTTAACATTAATCTTCCCACATGCGCCGATACATATCAAGTCCCTGATTCTTAACGAGTTGGAACACTTTGCTAAAAATAACGGGAACCGCCAGTTGCAAAAGGCCGCTGTTAGAGCCATTGGCCGATGTGCACAGGCGGATACCCAGACCGCTGCACGTTGTCTACGGTTGCTTTTGGGGCAGATTACGAGCTTGGATGGGACTCTGGCTACGGAGTCTTTGACTGTTATTCGGCAGTTGATTCAAGTTGACCCGTCAAGCCATGCGAACACTGTTATTCGACTAGCGAGGAATCTAGACTCGGCGACAGACCCGCGCGCTAGAGCTACGATTATCTGGTTGGTAGGAGAATTTGCGGGATTTGGTGGGGAGGATAATGTGGCGGCGGATGTATGGAGGATTTTGCTGCGCGACTTTGGAAATGAAGGTGAGGAGGCTAAGAGAGAGATTTTATTACTAGGTGCTAAGGTCTATTTGCATCATTTGAACCGAGAGGCCGAACGGGGGGAGAAACTTGGAGGTAAAGAGAAGAAGGTTCCAGTGCCCAAGGGAAATGACGCTGATGCGGATATTTTGTCGGGTGGCTTCGCAGAGCCGGAAGGGGAGGAATCAGATGACTCGGAATCTCAACATCCTATTACTCGTCTGTGGGATTACACTCTCAGTCTAACCCGCTACGACGTATCTTACGACCTCCGCGACCGCGCACGTCTCTATAAATCCCTGCTCGGCGTCCCCCAACTTGCTACTCTCATGCTCCTCGCACCAAAACCCCAACCACACGCCGTCAGTCCATCGGAGAGTCGAAAGGGGTTACTTCTTGGTTCGGCAAGTTTGGTGCTTGGCGAGGCGGGTGGCATTCATGGGATTAAAGGGTATGAGAGGTTGCCGGATTGGGTTGTTGAAGGACAAGAACCGGATCCGAGAGTGAGAGATGTGGAGGAAGAAAGAGAGTATGTTGCGGTTGGGGAGAGAGAGACTAAGGTTTCGGCAGCGGAGAGATTGGCGGAGGGGGTGGTGAGGAGTGCAGGTGGGCCTGGTGGCTCGGGTGTTACACCGGGTGTTGGTACCGGAACTGGGACGGGGATGGGGGAGAAGACTTTGGATGATTGGTTGGCGGAGACTGATGATGAGGACGAGGAAGAGGAAGACGACGAAGAAGACGATGACGATGACGATGACGATGACGATGATGAAGAAGAGGAGTCAAGTGACGAAGAAGAAGACTCATCAGAGGAAGAAGATTCCTCCGACGAAGACTCTGAAAACGCCCAACTTATGCATAACTAAAATCTACCACCCTTATCCAGAACATCATAAACAACAGAAAAGTCCTTCCCTCCTTCCCCTTTCTCCTCCATAACACCATAGACTTCCCTCAATCTATCTCCTAACAAAAGTCCACTCGACTCCTCCGCCACCAATTCTAAATCCTTCCGCATAAGTCTCAGCGCAAACCCCCCTTCATACCCCTTCGAAGCCGGCGCCTCCGGACAGACCCCCGGAACCGGGTTATTCACATCAACAGGCCAACAGCGCCCGGTACTTGTAGCTATGAGTTCCCGGAGGAGCTTCCCATCAGACATGCCCATGTTCTTCGCCATGTAGAAAGCATCAGCGGCTGCAAGATTCGCTGCTGCGAGGATATAGTTGTTTGCTAGTTTACATGCCGCGCCAAGACCCAGAGCTCCACAGAAGGTTATATTCTTCCCAACGGTGGAAAGCACCCGGGTGACTCGCGGGGCTAGCGGCGATGTTGCCGGGAGACCGATGAGTAAGGTTAATGAGCCGGCGGTAGCGGCGGGGACACCGCCTGACATGGGTGTATCGATATATGTAGTTGGAAGGGTCTTTGCCAGATGTCGCGTGGTATGTGGTGTGGTGGTTGTTAAATCCAATATAAGTGAGTCCCGCGCCAACCGTAACGGGACAGACGGTGTTAATGTGGCGAGAAGAGCAGGGTCATTAGGTAGGGCGGTGAGGATTGTAGACTATCCATGTTAATCAAACTAATGCAATCCAAATGAACCAAGAACTCACCACATCATCAACAGCCTCTTGCACATCCCGACACACAGTAACCTTAGCATCACTCTTCCCCTGTGGGAATACCGAGCGATCAACACCCTTCAAATCATATAGTCGTAACTCTGCTTCGGGGGAAAGACCCCGGTGTAAGTTCCGAGCAATAGGAAGGCCCTAGAGCGGGTTAGTTCTATCCAAGTGTATATGAAGAAACCCACCATTCGTCCCAAGCCAATAAAGGCAAACTTGCCGCCGAGTCTAGCGCCAATTGTAGTTGTCATTGTTACGTCAAATATCACGATATGTTCCAAGCTAATGAAGACCTTACATTGTTCCAACTAAACTACCTTTCCTTCTCCGCTCTTTATACATCTTGTCTCTCCTTCATTCTCCAAAAGCCACTACGCCCATTCCTCTTATCCGCCGGCTAACAAAGCCGGACTAACTACCGATTCACTTCTAGTCTCCATTGGAGTAGTTCACCTCCATCGTCACAAACCCTAACCCTGGTCACACTAACAAACAAACATAAAGACATCCACGATAATACGACTCCAAATTTATGTCAAAGTGATTATATATAATAACGAGGGGGTATGTTCAACAACAAATCAATCATGTCGCCGAGAATTCAAAAACGTCAAAACAAAGTGCAATGGGGGCATAAACGCAAAAATGAGTAAAAAACAAGCAAGGCAAAGGGCAAAAAAATTTAAAAGGGGAATAAGTAAAAAGGAAACAAGAAAAGAAAGAAAAAGCAAATGGAGACGTGGGACTAGAGACACGATCCGGAGAGTGCCTCGCCCGCTCCTTTTAGTGGAGCATCGACGGTGCAAACCACTGGATGCCAAGTCTCGCCGGATATCCAGAGATGGCAAAATCGAGGGAACAAATCCAAAGAAAAACAACCCAAACAAGAACCAAAACAACAATGACATGACCCAAACAAGTACACCAGATGAAAAAGAAACACCAGACCCTAAAGCAAACGTCCAAGCAAAAAAATGAAAAAAGAAACACTAAATACCGTAATCCCTTACAAGGCGTTCATGAGCCAGGGAAGAAGGGCACTGCCCACAGTTAGCAACTCTGGCTGGAAATCGAAGCACACGTGAGATACATACCCAGCGGCCACCGTAGCTGACAACCCCCAGAGTGCCCGACTGCGAACAATCTTCTTGTATCTGGAAGCTTCGGTTTTGACCTTCTTTGCCCGGCGGGCCTCTTCGTCCTCCTCGACATCTGTGGACTCTTCACCATCGACTGAACCCTCGACGGGCTTGGAATCAGTGGAGATTTCCGCGGCCTTGCGCTTGGGCTTAACCTCGGTATCCTCTTCATCATCCTCATCTTCGCTGGACTCATCCTCATCCTTGGCAGGAGCGGCAGCAGCGGCCTCTTCAGCGTTGGCCTCATCAACCATCCGCTTAGCCTTAGCCATCATCTCACGGGTCTCCTCCGCAGTGGGGGGAGCGCCAGTGGCGAAAGATAGGGCAGGAGTAGGAAGCTCGGGAGCAACAGTCTCGGGCTGGGGAACCTCCGCCTCTACTACATCTTCCTCCTCCTTAACCTCTTCTTCCTCGGCAATAGCAGCCACGGGCTCATCATCAGGAATGCCCATAGCTTCCTTGGCCTTCTTGGATGGCTTTCTAGTGCGAGTCTTGGGGGCAACAGCCTCCTCGGTAGGCTCAACAGAAGTGGCCTTACGGGTGACACGCTTCTTGGGGGAAGTGATGGTCCGCTTGGGGGTAGGCGTAGGAACGGTCTTGACAGGGCTAGTCTTCACGGGACTGCACGAACGGCGACCACGAGAGCGAGCCAGAGAAGGAGTCTCGACAGCGGGGACAGTAGCGGTGGGAGCAGCAGTAGGCGAGCCGAACTCGAACTTGGGAGGGACGACAATCTTCTTAGCGGGAGACCCATCGGCAGGAACCGAAACAGCAACAGCAGCGTTATCGAGAAGGGCCTTAATCCATGGCTGAATCTTGTACTCAGTGGCGAGCTCCAGAGCCTGAACGGGAGGAATCCAAATGTTCTTGGCGGTCTCTTCGGGGCTGGTGGTGGGCTGCGACTTGAGGTAAATACGCTCCGACTCCTCGTCCTCAGCGGAAGCCCATGGGAAGGTAGCCTTGAACATGCCCGTGGCGGAAATGTAGCCGTCCTGGCTGCGGCGCATCAGGAAGTACGAGCTAGGAGACGACTTGAAAATGTCGGAAACAATGCCCTTGGGCAGAGGAACGCGAAGATGAGCATAATCGAAAAAGCCCAGGTTAGCGCCAGGTTGAGCGCCCTCAACCATTTTAGGAGTGAGCTTGGTCTGACCCAGGCGACGACGCGCAACAAGATCCTTGTCTGTAGTATGAAGTCAGTATTTTCACAAGCATGAAAGTATCGCCAAGTCGGCGCGTCAAAACCTACGCTGGGGAATGTCCTCGATCAAAAGAGGGTTGATACGACCGGGTAAACGGCGCGAATCGGCAGGAGCCGGCGAGGTGAAGGCGGAAGGGATCGGAGATTCCATTGTGTGTGTTAAAGAATTAAAGTAAAGTATAAATGAAATGCAATGCTGGAGAGGACCAAGTTCGTAAAACGACGTTAATGTGCACTCGTGTCGTTGGACAAGTGAGGCGATGAAAATGCAAAGTCGATATAGGAACAGGACCGGTTATCTTGAAGCTAGGAACGCTAGAAGACGCGAAGTTCAATTGGTCGCGGGGTGGTTTGTTTTCTTTTGGATAGCTTGTCAGACTCGATATTGGAAAAGACTGGTTGATTCTGCGCAAAGTGCATGAAGCAACTAAAGAAGAAGTGACAGTCTCAAAGACGCGACAACGTACCAGGTGATTAAAATGGTAGAAGAGAAGCAAGAAGCCGACGAAGAATTGGCGTGGCGATCGATAAAGTAGCAAAATGAAGAAAAAAGAAAAAAATAAGAAAGAAAGAACAGACGGGGGGTGCGAGCGGTATAACTGCACAATTAATTAAAGCACCTTTTGGGGAAATGGGAGAAAAAAAGTCGTGGGAAAAAAAAGAAAGAGGGTCGCGCGCCGGGGTCAACAGAATGCGCTACAAGGGACTAGGGCCCGAACCACCAACTAATTATATAGCTTCTAGCCGGTGAACAACCAGAAGCTGAGGGGGGGTTTTGTTGCACACAGACTTGACGAGTGAAGACGCCCACGAAAAGATGAGATCAGAGATGTTGCTATTGATGTATCAAGGGGTTTACACAGACAATGATAACTGTAAGTCTAGATCGGCGATAGAACGAATGTCTTTGATACGGTATCAAAGGAAAAGAAGTCGACATGTAAAAGCGGGGAGAGATTTCGTGAACGTGACAACGTAGAAGTCACTTTCTTATCGTTTGGTGGGATTCAAAGTGACGAGTAAGTATTAAAATGGAATTGAAAGCTGTTCGAAAGGTGGCGTGGTGAAGACGGATGGCGGCTTTAAGGTTTCTGATCATGTAATATTGTCACAATGTGTATGTACAAGTCAATATTATGCAGCCTTGTCAAGACTTCCCCTCACTTCCTCACATTGTCAACTGTTTAGGAAACAACGAAAACTTTAGGTGTCGCTTTCCATACATTCGTATGTAGTTTCTTTACTTGTTGATGCTACATGTAAACAACCTACCCCATTTCATCGGATATCAAAATATCCTACCTTTTTAGCAATAGCGTCAGTGGATACGCGAACTTCGCGCACACTAAGTCGGTTGACACGCTAATATTACAGGCTACGCGTGGTTCTGATTGGCCAGCTGCAGCTCTAAATAGGTGCTTGTCCACTATAGACAGGGACTCAATAGTGGGGTTTTCATCGAGACCGGACTTATATCGCACACATGTTACGACTCTATATTGAATCTCACAATGTCATGTTCTGCTTCACCGCATCGTTGCGCCATATGTTTGTGTCACTGGACAAATGAGACGGAACTTTGCAACACAATTTGTGGATACTGAATTTCTGGCAAAGAAGAAAAACGAGAAAAAGTCCTACGCAAATCTTGACTCCAGCCAGACATCCAATCTCTCAGTGAAAGTTTTCGACGTCACCTGCGCACAGGCTCCAATTCGTCAGGTCGGGAGATTACTACCCAGAGTCAATGTCATTTCAAGGAACGCCAGTCCTCAACAAATCGTAGGCGTCAATGCCCAGCATTCCATGACAGCGTCAGCCAAGCATTGGCTTTTGACGACTACTTGAACGATTGCCCTGGCCTAGAATCTCTCGATGAACCATCTCATCAATTCCCTTACGTCAGTCGATTGTTTTGATTCTACAAAGTATACATGTAAGCTTGCAGAAATACCACAGTGACGAGATGCAAGCTCTTTGTCTCGTCGGAGGATCGCAACCAATGGATCTTGACCTGCTGTCGCCACCATGCAGGTAACCAGACGTGGAAAAGAAGGCTTTTAAAGTCGGCTTTGTTGTCCCCCTAATGGAAGACTAGAAGAAACAGCCGCTTCTAGAGTCGCTGACATCACCAGGCACGGTCGGACCGTTACTCCAGGAAATCGGTTGGGGCATACTCCACAATCGTGAACCGGGGCTGGTGATGCAAGTCACATGATTCGACCCTATTAGTTATAGGGTTATTAACTGACAAGCCCCGTTGTGCCGATGATGCAACAACGGGATGACCAGATGAAACCAATGAAGATCTGGGCGACATGAGACGCTTCAGTCACAACAATGGAGTTGACCCCGCTCATAGTTCGCCCGTTGGTGCTTGTGTCTGCCCATGACTCGTATCATGCAGCTTTTTCTGGTTCCAGAAGGGACAACCCGTCTATCGTTCTCCTTGATTGTCCGACGGGAGGTCATACTCAAAACCACGCAGATTGACAGACAGCCTGTGCGTATCTCTTTCGACAGGCTGTTAACGGCCAACCGTCATGCTAACGACAACTCCCTTGCGCCACTCACCCGTCCAAGGGCTTGTGATGAACAGAACTGCTGGCCAAAAGTAGTAATTCGATATACACTACACTAGCCAGCAAAAACGCCCCACCACCAAAAATGCACATATGGAAACCGTCTCCGTCTCCGTCTCCGCAGCTACCCCTCGGTCAATAATTCACCCCCGTGGTACCCGCGACACGCACTCCAAAAGGCTCTGCAGCCTCGCCAAAACATTCTGCATACCTACCTGTCCCAATTGTAACCCCCCTTAGCAAAACTCGCCTCGCCGACCACCCCTTTTACTCCCAGCCTGGTGTTGCAGCATGACCCCACCCACATGCCGCCCTAATACTCGGAGCTCAGACTGGTGATATGGGGCCCCTCTAAAGGCACAGAAGGCCAGCAAAGAGTAAGGAAGCGCCCCGGACCGCCATAAACGCCACCTGGTTCATACATACATACATACAGATGTATGCACAATGTACAGAATAGACACACGGCTGACTCGCTGGCCTTTTACTGCCCACGTAGCCAATCAATCCACGGAATAATGGTTGCTGGTGTATAGTTGTAACTAGTAAGCGCAAGAGCCCAAGCTTCCAGTGAATAATGGAGCTCCCAGAGCTCTGGAGCTTCCCCTAAGCTTTGGCTCCTACCGGCCTAGAATCACCTTCTTTGGGCCCAAAGTTTCCCCTTTCCAGACGCTCCTTTACCGCCCGCCCCGCTGCCGTCGCCACGCCACTACCTCTATAATATATTCTAAGAGGCTCTTGGTCCTCAAGTCTATTGCCTCTCCTTCTTTCTTCTTTTTGACTTTTTCTTTCTTCTTCGTGATCTTCTATCCCGACTATCTACAATCTCCATCTCCATCTTCGACAGTCGCCTCTGTCGTCCCGCCAAGAACCCCTTCTCATCGCAAACAACCCCTCAACAACCCCTCCAACTCACACAAAATGTCGGCCCCCCACGACGACGAGACCATGCCTGAGGAGACTCAGGGCTACAAGCTCTCCCAGCCCAAGCAGTCTCTGGCCGCCTACAACGATATGGGTACGGAATAATCCCTCACTTCGACACCGCGCAACCCCTCCTTTTTCAGCCACACGCCACGACGCAATGCTAACCAATTCCTCTCCCCGTAGACGCCAACGATGAGTCCCTCCAGCGCTACAAGCAGTCCCTCGGCCTGGGTGGTGGTACCGATCTGTCTGACGCCTCGGACCCCCGTGTCTGCATCATTGTCTCTCTGGCCATGGAGTCGGAGGGCCGCGATCCCGTTGTCATTGACCTTTCCAAGCCCGGCAGCGAGGCTACCCTCAAGGACAAGCCCTTCAAGATTAAGGAGGGTGCTACCTTCACCATGAGCGCTACCTTCAAGGTGCAGCACGAGATTCTGAGCGGTCTCCAGTACGTTCAGGTTGTCAAGCGCAAGGGTATCCGTGTCTCGAAGCTGTCTGAGATGATTGTGAGTATTCAAAGGTTAATCCCATTAGCTGAACTTTCGACTAACCAAATATCTCCAGGGCTCGTACGCTCCCAACACTGACAAGCAGCCCGTCTACACCAAGCGCTGTATGTTGAATCCCATCATTTCGTCTGACACGTTAAATACTAACAATGGATCTTCTGTGGTACAGTCCAGGAGGAGGATGCTCCTAGCGGTGTCATTGCCCGTGGTCACTACAACACCATCTCGTCCTTCGTCGACGACGACAAGAAGAAGCACTTGGAGTTTGAGTGGTCGTTCGACATCACCAAGGACTGGTAAAAAACGAAAAAAAGACGAAGCCCATGACATCGACCCATATTGTGGTGGGCAGGCATTTGAGGGTTCTTAGGGGACATTGCTGAAGGACAACACGGCTGATATTGTTTTGGTCTCATGATGACCCAGCATGTCTCTACTGGCCACCAACTATGCTCGCTCGTTGCAACTGCTGTCTAGTATGTACATATACATGGACAGTGGTATCTGGTTCGCTCGATTGGTTTCGACACATTGTTTCCATTTCTTTGATGACTGACTTATAATACCCCTACTTCTGCTTACTTGCACGAAATGACAGCCGGACCGTGCTAGTCACCCTGTATCAGCTGTTCCTATTGTTCTTTTCCCATAAACCATACAAGACTATCCTCATTATCTTGTTGGTCACTGTTTGTTTCTTCATGTCTTGAGTCACCTTGTACAGTCACAAGGTGGCTTCTTAACGAATTTCCTGATTTAGTTGACTTTTTTATACATCACAATGTTACTACTTGAAAGTTGGAGAATACGTCTATGTTATGGTATAGCCGAGAATAAATATATGTACAAAAGGAAACAAGAGGACCAACGTGGAGAGATATCACAACCTTTGTATAATAAGCAATAATAGAACCGATGCGACCAAAAGAGCCAAAGAAGGCAAGAACAAGTAAAACCCAAGAAAGTCTATGCAAAACAGAAACACAAGAACGTGACGTAAAGAAAAAGAACAGGCGGAGTGCCTACAAGAAGTAATCAGGCAGCGTGTCAGGTCCCTTATTCAGCATGCTGGCTGACTGCGCATCCCTAGCCGCATCATTTTCCGGAGCTGCAGCAAACACATTGAAAAAGCGCTCGCCGTTATCCTTGACCTCCAATACACTGGCCATGTTACCACACCGATAACAATAATTAGGGGCACTCCAAACTGTACTGAGGCGGTCGTCGTACAGTACCTGGTACCCCTCTTGGCAAAGCTGGTGGGCTCTGAGAATATGTGACATCTGGTTTACCGCGAGGAATTTCTTAACGACTTGTGCACCAAAGGTGTATCCAGCACCGCGTGGTGACAGGGAGAATTCATCCTTGTCAGCGTCGGGATCTGACCAGACTAGATCTGCCATGGGACCTTCATGGGGGATTTCACGGAATCGGTCGATTACTTTGATTTGGTCGATACTGTGGATGGAGGGGGAAAGACCGCCGTGGACACAGAAGATTTGGTTGTCGATTACCACGGAGAGAGTGAGGAAGTCGAACATGTCGGTGAAGTAGTGCCATACGTTGGCGCTGCCGTATTTCCGCGAACATTCCGTGTAGAACCCGTATGACTGCGTTACGCCGCGGGATTCATGATTGCCGCGGATGAGGTGTACGCGGTTGGGGTAGCGGAGTTTGAGACACACGAGGAGGGAGATGGTTTCGACGGAGAAGAGACCGCGGTCGACGTAGTCGCCTATTAGGGTTTATGTTAGTACGTCCATCATGTATACAGGATGGTGTTGAATACATACCGAGAAACAGGTAGTTGGTGTCGGGACAATACCCGCCGATTCGAAATATTTCAATGAGGTCATAAAACTGGCCATGAATATCCCCCACCACGGTGACTGGCGCTTGTACATGAACGACATTACTCTCGCGCATGAGAAGCTCCTTGGTCTTTGCACATACCGCTTCAATCACCGACTCTGCCAACAACTCCTTTTTGTACAGCCGTTCAATACATTCGTCGAGGTCCACCGAAGCTAATCAAATCACCACAAACGATGCGTCAGTTACTACGTGCGAATGGGAAACTCTCGCTACGGCGCCAAGGGCCAACGTACTGGGGAGACCGGGCATGGCGGTATTGTGCGTGCGGGGTAGATAGTTATGTTTTTTAGCGAAAGTCGGATACGAAGCCGGATGGCGACAGTGGCGGTGGCGGTTTTTCTGAACGGGCGCCCGCTTGTTATTTCGGATGGCGCGCTGCTTGAATCTATCGGTAGGCTGGTATTTTCGGAGAACGGGGTTGGTACAGATGCTATTTAGTCGCAGAATAGGTGCGCTGGTCGTCAGGATATTAGCACGAGACCCCGTTATTTTTTTGTAAAAAAAAAGGCCGTTGTTCCTTGATGTTGCGTCCAGATGGCTTGTTTGTAATGGCGCTGAAATAGGGTTTGGCGATGGATTTCCTTCGCGGCGATCAGATAACGAGGAGGGCGCTTGGTGGGGTTATTGTCGAGGACGTTGGAGACTTGGAATAGGTGGTCGAAGACACTTTTTTTTTGCGTCAAGCTGGGGGTTGTGTTGGCGGGGTGGGATTTGTTATGTAAGTTTGTAAAGTAGGATGAGGGGAGAAAACGCCCTGACTAGGTCAATTGTGCCGACTTCGTCGTTTGCACATGTCAGGATTGTTGGTCTGAAGCACTGACGATTTGCTTTGACCTGGGCAGGGACACGCGGTCAATGGTGGGGTTAGGGTACATGAAGCACAACACGTGATGCTATACACACAAAATTACTATATTAGGAAGTTATGTACGTTTGTTAGTTACGTCTAGACTTCAGATGGCATGAAAAGGTCACATGATAGTTAGCTTGACCTAGTGTCTAAACTAAAACCAAGTTGGTATATTCACGTAAGCAATTGTGTAACATTCACATATTATGGACAACAAAGTGAGTTGAGCTCGAGCAACAAACTCGAATTCTTTCTATTTCTTCCACTAATTACTCAACAAATCTATCAGAAAGCTTCAATGGATCGCTCCGTTGAATTAAAAAAGACCAAGGAAATCATAGAAAAACAGTTTACTCGACATCCTCCATATCACGGATAGCACGGACAATAGCCCGGGCAGCAGCGGGACCACCACGGCCGCCGTTAGGACCATTGTTGTTGTTGGCCGCAGCGGTGTTAGTGTTTGCGGGGTTGTTGTTGTTATTGGCCGGAGCATTGTTGTTGTTGTTGTTGTTGTTGTTGGCCGGAGCATTGTTGTTGTTAGCTGGGGCAGCATTGTTGGTGTTGGCAGCAGTGTTAGCGGGGTTGTTGCCAGTACGGCCCTTCTGGTTGGGCTGGGCACCGGGAGCCTGAGCAGCGCGAGCAAGAATCTCGCTCATCTCGACAAGAGCGTCGATCGAACGCTCATCAAGGTCACGGAGGGGCAGCTTGGAAGGCTCAACGTCACGGGCATTGTTGCGGGAGAAACCAAGAAGGTCAGCGAGGGAAAGACCATTGGAAGTACCGTTACGGGCAGCACCGCGAGTGCTGTTGCGACCAGCAGCACGGGTAGCGTTGCGGGCGGCACCACGAGTACCGTTACGACCGGTGGAGGCACCAAAGGTACCGTTACGACCGGCACGGGTGAAGTTGCGGGAACCACTGAAAACGAGAGAACCGTTGCGACCGGCGGTGGCAGTGCCGTTTAAGCGGGCGCCGAAGAGGCCGGAGAGAATCTCCTGCATGCGGGCGATCTGCTCGGGGGTGAGGTCGTCCTGCTGGCGGGCAACAAGGTTGTTAACATCGGCAGAGGGCTGGACAAGGGCCATAGCGGCACCGGCAGCGATGAGAAGAGTAGAGAACTGCATTTTGATGATTTGGGGGGATGAAAAAAGTCGGGGGGGAAGTTAAAAAGTGTTAATGCAACGAAGAGAAATGATAGAAAAGGCCACCGGGGCAATGAGAAAAAAAAATAACGGTTGAAAGAAGAAGAGAAGAAGAAGAGAGATGTTAGACGAGAACCTGCGCGTAAGGAGAAAAGGAAAGAATGAAGCCAAAGAAGCGGGTGGTGATGGCCACTTATATACTACTTTTGATTCACTCGGCTGTAGTTGTTATTTTGGTCTCGAAACGGGTGTGGTTACATTCTGGAATTATTGCCGGGATTTATGAGCTCGGGGCACGTCTTCGCAATGACAGTCGACGGGTGTTTCGTGGGAGGCTCTCTGTTTGTGTTGTTTATGCTGCAAGCCGTAGCGACCTGAGTCCCCAAGCGCACGCTAAGGAAGTGGCCGTAGCATAAACCGGGTAGTTTTAGTTCTGGAAGGTACATTTTTGGACATTCACGGACGTTTTGCTATGCATACAAACATAACCCATAACCTTAGTGTGGGACCATGGTTTTGCGAATGTTTATTCAGCTGTAGTTAGTAATAATGTAACCAAGGTTCAACACTAACGTAGCCAGTCGATCTCCGGAAGCTGAGCCGGAAAGATTGAATACACAAGGCTTCCGGCATCTCTCTACGTCCTGCCACGCGGCCAGTATCCAAGTGTTGAAAGCTATGCTGTGTCGAGCAGATCAAACAAGTCTGACTTCAAATTACCGCCAAGAAGCACGGCCATACGTCGACAAATGGAGCTCGTAATGTCGACTGAATAAGTCGACAAATAACTGCAACGCACCAACAGATGCAACGCACCGGCAATAGTTATACGCGTCAGTTCGGGTACGTGAACACCATGGCTGACAGTGGTCTCGGTAAGAGTTGACTGGCGGGTGAAGCGGGCAAAATGAATTATATTGATAGAGTTGCATTTCTGTACGTATAATACAACTCGGTGAAGTGGTGGTATGAAACCGACGAGGGCTGTGGGAACTCGTGTTTCGCTAGGTACATATTTATAAAAAGGGGTGGGTTTCACTTGGACCGTTTCAACAATAACCTTAAGGTTTTTTTAACGAAACGGGTTCTAATAAGGTGACTGTGGTAGGGTTAGGATGAAGTGGACTGATGAGTGTTTTGAGTAGATGTGATTATCACGGAGTTCATGTGAAGATTTGTATTGAGAAGGTTACAGAGAATATATGGTCAAAAAATACTGTTACGGACAAAAAGATGATCTGAGGCGGACTTGAACCGCCGACCTTTTGTGTCCAAGCAACGATGTTACTGTTAGACAAACGTGATAACCAACTACACCATCAGACCGAGGATATTGAAATCAATTCGTCATATCCGGGGTCAAAATCTCAAAAAAAATCAGGAATTTTCGAAAAAATTCGAACAATATGAAGACCTCAAAGAAACATTCCATTATGCGCTGTTCAGGTAGACGTAAAATAGTACAACAACATTCCATTATGCAAAATAAACTAACAAGTTCCTGTAGATTGTTCCAAGCAGACAATGTAAAATACTAGCGCTTGCTTAATATACAAAATAACTCTAATTCCCAAAACTCGCTACAAGTCAAACATGTTTCCACTTGTTACTGCCAAGCCCCAAACATAACGCTATGGAGAATTCCTACTTAACAACCCCACTCATCTCCGGAGGGTGTCCGGGCTCGGCCCCGGGGGGACTTTGGAAGACGGATTACCGGGTTCTTATCCCGACGATAACCTCTCTTATCTTGTTAACTCTGTCTGAATTCCTGATAATCACAACTACCGCCCAATCCATCGAAGATGCAGTTTGCAGACGATATCACCCATCCATCGCACCACCAGGCCAATGATTTCCCTTCCCAGCTCCCCCGGCCGACGAAAACCCATGTAAAAACGCCGACGTGCAAGGTGCTCTTGCAACAATTCTCGGGTGGGAAACTGTCTTGGAAATGCTCCCCGGGGTATGTCTCGCCGTGGGATATGGAGTCCTCGCGGAACGATGGGGTCGTATGGCGGTTGTTAGATTGGCTGCTGTGGGGTTAGCATTGAGTATTTGGTGGGAAGCATTGTTTGGCTGGATGGCTTCGAGAGGGTTAGTTGCAGTTGAGTGGGTTTTATGGGAAGCGGTGTTTTTGGTTGTTGGTGGCGGGGTTACGACGTTGGGGGCGTTGCTTTCGGCGGTTTTGGCGGAGGCGACGAGTTTGGAGATGAGGTTAGTTTTTGGGAATGATTGATGACTTGGTTGGGAAACTAACATGTGTATAGAGCAACCATGTATCTCATTTCTGCGGGAATCACGAGAGTGGCTATGGTGGCTGCGAACCTATTAAATTACCTCTTCATGTCATGTGGAACTGAGTGTGCCTTGATAGTTGCAACGTCACTTATTACCCTGGCTATATTCTCTCTTTGGCTAATTCCCTTAGACCCTCCGCGGAACATTCCCGCTTCTACAACCGTCAAGCTGACATTGACGCCTCGAACCGTCATATCTAATCTCTGGTACACCGTCCATGAAATTAACACTCAAGTGCGATCAATCATCTTCCATAACCCACAAGTAGCCCTATTCCTCGCCGCGGATCTTCTCATTATCTTCAACGCCAACGACCAACTCGTTCTCATTGCCCAATATGTCTCCGTTCGATACCACCTTTTCCTAACTACATCTGCCCTATTCATCTCCGTTGAAGCCTTCGGGACTATAATAGCCCTCATCTTCCTTATCCCCGCTATTGGCTATCTATTGAGTCGGAGACGTTGGATTCCCGTCGACCGTGATCTTGCATTATCTCGGTTAACCTTGTTATCCTATGTCCTAGGTGCATTCATAGTAGGCCTCGCGCCCAATCTTTCCATACTGTGCATCGGTATCTTGTTCACAGCTATTGGAGGTGCATATTCAAGTGTGGCAAAGAGTGCCATGACCTTGCTAGGTCGGGATATCGACATGGCTGTTCTATTCACTGTACAAATGACTCTTGACACATTTGAAACCATGATTGTAGCATCCACCACATTTGTCATATTTAAAAAGACACTATCTCTAGGCGGTGTCTGGCTTGGTCTCCCATTCATCTTTGGCGGAATTCTCTGTCTTGGAGCCTTGGCCTGTATCATGAAAGTCGACACGTCCAAAGTAGAAGAATCTTTTGAAATCTACTCTAGTGCTGATGACGAAGAGACAGCCAGCTTGCTATAAAACAGAAGTCAATGAATTTGTGAAACCAGATATACATATATAAACACTTCACAATAAATAATAAAATTACAAACTCGCCTTGTCATTCCCTTCTTAGTCTCCATCTTGTACAACATCCACCGAATCCTCCGGCACCGTCGATGGCCCCGCCTCGGACGAAACCTCAACCGACGTCTCAGTTTGAAGCCAAGCCTGCATAGTCTCAATCGCAACGCTATATTCTACTGCAACACTATCCTTTGGTGCTACGGGCATCGGCTTGTCCCACGCGTGTTTCTCGCCTGCGACGAATCGCCATGTAACCGGTATTCCGGCCGCCTTCACCCTGTCAATGAATAGACGTTCCTCGGCTAGTAACATGTCATGTTCACAAGCGACGAAATGTATCGGAGGTAGTTTGGCTATCATCTCGTCACTCATGAGACCGGGACTTAGACGCCAATCTCGACGGGCTTCCTCGTTTAGAGGTGGGTAGATGTAGCTGCAATCGAACAGGTCTGTCATGCTTTCTGGGAGGGTGAGATCTGGTCGACCACAAGCTTCTCGTTTATTCCGACGAGCTATCGTCCAGTCAAGGCCAGGATAGAAGAGAATGAGACCACGGATGGAGATCTCAGGATGGACTGGATAGTCCCATCGGTCACCGCAGTTAATAACGAGCCAAGCTGCTAGTGCAAGTGAGCCACCGGCAGAGAACCCCGAAAGGAATATGTTTTCTCGGTCGATTCCTAGGGCTGGTGCACGGTTCCAGATTTCAATAATGGCATCGACACAGTCATGTACTGCCGTAGGAAAAGGATATGACGGGGCAAGTCTATAGCCGACAGAAAAGACCGTGGCACCCAAACTCTGTTGTGCCATGGACGTCCAAATCCGGTCGTCGGTAGAAGACCCGAGAACGAACCCACCGCCATGGAAGTTTATAAGCGCAGGTCTTCCCTTACGGATAGGTTCTACTTCGGCAGCGGGTATCTTGACGCCATCGGCCAACTCAATGTTACTATCGTTAGCTGGAGTAACGAGATCCCCTTCTAAATGGCCGCTGCCAAACGGGGCTTCATGCCATACAGTCACTGGAATTTCTTGTCCGGCTGATCCAAGTGGACTGTCGCGAGAGGGCAAGTACATTGTTGTGATGGTCTGTTCTGTGCGTGGGGGAGCTGTCGGGATACAAGAAAAGGCGATGGCTGCGGCTGAACGAAGTGCATATGCGCGCATGGCGACTACCCAACGGGGTTGCGTATCGAGTCCGGTCGCAAATACTCCATGGTTATGACGTAGGGTATCATCGTCATCGGGATCGGGGTCTGGAGAGGAGACTCCAGAAATACAAGTGGGTATGGATAACCAAGAAGCCATTTCTGACTGACCAATCTATGTGAAATGAAGAAATAGAAATTGTATAATCATGATGTAAAGTCCGCCCCATTGACTCGCAAAACCCCGTATTTACCGCTTTATTCAATTGACGAATGGGTGGCGTGACCAAGTCTAACAATCCATCAAGCCCGCTAATCCCGCATAAAAAGGGCCATCTAAACAAGTGGGAAATACCCTCAATGACCGACTGACCGATTGACCGAACCCTAGGGTGGAAGTTGTGAAGCCTCATATGGTTGTCCAGACCAGTCGAATTGAGAATAGCCCGACGGTAAATTTCGGGTGTGACGTCATATCGGCATTATAAACGAGAAAGGAATCGGAGTACGGGTTTTATCGCTAGAAACCTCCATCTTATTTCCGGCTTTTCCAAGCGAGCATGTTGGATAAGCAACTGAATAGCCTACCACCGAATGGTTCGCTGACAAACAGGCGCGGAGCGCGGTCGGAAGAAAACCCGAATTAGCGGATAGATGTGACCATACAGAAGAGAGACGACTAGAAGGTCAAAGAACTGACATGTGTTGTCATGAAAGCCACCGGACAAACATGTCCATGTATGTATTATTCATTGATTCTGCATTGTAACCATGGCTTTCTCTGTCAGCAGACTACTTGGTACAGCACCTGATGTCTCGCACTCGGAATCCTACCCTCCATAGCCCGAGCCGCCTTATTGTCCCACGGGTAGCGAAGGCCCCGTTTTGCTCGCCAAGTTTGGCCTAAAAGGTCTCCACATTTCTCACTTACACGGCCCAAAACAAGCAAAACGAGTGTATACTACAGGAACCATGACTCGGGTCAAAAAGATCCCTGTCGCCAGCTGTATTTCTCATTAGCCAAATCGGGAAAAGCCTGATGACGGCATAGTCAGTATAGTCAGTATAGTAGCCAAGTCATCAAACCCACGGCCGGGATTGGCGGATTGAGGAGGCGAACTTTAAAAGGCAGTAACTCCAGTATCCCCGCACATCTGACTGGTTATACTTGGTTATTTCCACCTTTTATTTTCTTGAATATCAGTCACTTGAACTTACTGTTAACTTAAAGTGTATAGACCTTTAACTTTAATAATGACTTCACCACGCCAGGCCACCTTTGGTCGCATTTTCAAGCCCCGGCGTCCGAGTTCCGGGGACCAAGACCCCGATGGTCACCAATTAGCTGGTTCGGGGCATAACCGGGCCTCTTCCACCGACCGTATCCCGCGGTCTCACCGGTCTATTCTCGCCTCACTCACACATACACGACGAACCTCTTTAGATTCACAGTCACCGAAGCGGTGGTCTCCAGACTTACATTTCCCTAGTTTATCACTGCCGATTCGTCGGAAGTCTATGAAGCATACTGAAACTAGTGGATTAGCTGCTGTAACTGCTGTTCTGGAGCATCACGCTGCAGCACATATGCCGGGAAATGTATCACCTTCTTTGACAACACGGTCGTCGGGGTCCTCGGCACTAGCAAGTTCTGTTGATGCGAGTGAATCGGCACCAGTAGTTGCTTGGGCTGCTCCAAATGCACCGGTGAATCTTCCTGTCACAACGCTGGCTGATGTGGCGAATATTGGTTCTGCTGGTGACCAAGTTCACTTGACAGTTCGTATCGCCGTGCAACGCAAGATATCTTCCCATTTGTCTTTCATGGTAGCCCGCGACCATTTAGAAACGATTCAAATCATCCTGAAAGATATATCTTCTACTACGATCCGTACCCTACAACATCTCCGTCCCGAGACACTTGCCTCTGTAACAGGAACTCTAGTCGTTCCACCCGTACCTATTAAGGGCACTTCTATTCACACTTTGGAACTTCATCTCCAGTCACTCCATGTCATTTCCTCCGTTCCTAAACGTCTTCCTCTTTCCAATTACCGCCCACCAGATACATTGCGTGGGCGTATGGCCTCTCGTGTTGTCGACTTGAGACATCCATCTAATATTGCTCTTTTTAAAGCAAGGGCAGCAGTCACACGAGTTTTCCGTGAAGTTCTCGACGCTGAAGGCTTCGTTGAGATTAATACACCAAAGCTACAACCAGCTGCTACTGAAAGCGGCGCAGAAGTGTTCAAGGTGGACTATTTTGGTCGTCGTGCTTTCCTCGCACAAAGCCCTCAACTTGCCAAGCAAATGGCTATTGGTGCTGATTTTGGTCGTGTCTTTGAGGTATGTATTGTCGTATATTAACTACGTGTTACCCGCCCATTAGTTACACCAAACTAACTTCTATCTTACTTACTAGATTGGTCCTGTTTTCCGGGCGGAAAACTCGAATACCCATCGGCATCTTACCGAATATACCGGCCTTGATCTTGAAATGACTTTGCCAATGCCATCTCGGACATCTCACCATGAACTTTTGTTTCTTCTAGACCGACTGCTCAAGGTCCTTATTCACACAATTCAAGCGATGCCCGAAATTGCAGCAATTCGTGAAAGATGGCCCTCGACCGACATCGTCACAGTTGATCCTACACCAATAATTCCTTTCCCAGATGCCATCAAGATGCTGCGTGCTGACGGAGTAGACATTGAAATGGCCGATCTTTCAACTAAAGATGAGATCCGTTTGGGCGAGCTTATCAAGGCTAAGTACGGTACGGATTTATACATCCTTGATACTTTCCCCGCTTCGGCCCGTCCCTTTTACGCTAAGCGTTTGGAGATTCCAAGTGACTGGAAAAAGGATCCTGAGCTGGAAAAGATGCAATGGACAAATGGCTTTGACATTTTCCTACGCGGACAGGAAATTTCATCGGGAGGTCAACGTATTCATGACCCGCTAGTTCTTCGTCGGAGTATGAAGGAGTCGGGTATTGCCGAGGCGGGTATGGAGGAATATCTCTCAGCCTTTGATGCTGGAATCTCCCCCCATGGTGGCGCAGGTTTTGGTCTTGAGCGCATCATGATGTTGTTGTTGAACTTGGGTGATATCCGGTATGCTTCATTGTTTTACCGTGACCCACGGAGTTTGCCTATTCGGCCGCCAACACTTCCTTTCCCCGCAGCAGACACAACTAAGAGGCTTTCAGTGATGCCTCCACTGGGAGATCTCATTGCTAATTACGGCGCATCAACAAACACCTCTTGGCTTGATGAACGCTTTGAAATTTGGCGACATACTCCGACTGGTGCGGCTATTGGTTTTGTCCGTCAAGGGAAACTTGCCGTTATTGCTGGCGATCCTCTTTGCGACTCGTCACAGTTTGCCGAGGTAATCACTGCCTTCCTCTCGTTCTTGAAGGCAGTTCCTACCGTCACTTCTTCGTCTTTGTCCACACCGACCTCGGCTGTTTCACCGACGACGTCAGCCTTTAACAACACTACTCGGTTAACTCCCGTTTGGCTCCTTACCAGTACAACCGTGCAGAATATTCTTGCCAACTCACTCAACTGGCGCAGTCTGACCTGCACTGAGGAACAGCGCATCGACACCCACCATGTCACGCCTCCCCGAAAAGCCCGCAAAGCCGCCAAAATATCTCTCAAAACCACCGAAACCAAGCCAACGCCCGCCCTCATCGCCCGTATCAACCCCCTTCTATCCGCCTGGCAAGCATCACGCAAGGGAAAACAAATCCACCTCACTCAGGTTGACCCATGGTCTGACACTGCCCATCGTCGGTACTTCATCGCCGAGACAGCAGACCGTGTCCATGCCCTTGTTGTGTTAGCACAGCTTGCGCCTAGAAACGGGTGGCAGGTGAAATGGGCTTTAGATTTCCCTGGGGCTGCTAACGGGGCTATTGAGTCGTTGATTTCATTGGCGTTGACGGTGGCGGGGGGTCCGGCGACCTTTGGAGCGGGAGCTTCTAAGAGACTTGTTGCTGGGAATGGCTTGGGCAGTGCGAGGATTGCAGTGTTGAGTCGCTCGTATAGTACGCTGGTTGAGGGGTTGGGGTTGGCTAGGAAGACGGGCTTTAGAGAGAAGTTTGGTGTGTATGGGGAGAATCTGTGGATTTGCTTCCCGAGAGGTGTTGGTGTGTTGGAGTTGAAGGGGTTGATTAAGTTTTTTGAGGATTAAGTTTCTTTTGTGTATTAGTATTGAAGTTGAAAGTGTCAGAGTAGTTGTGGTTGTCTGTAGACAAAGTTCATATGGTTTACCAAATTGATATCCTTGAGTTCATTAAAGATACAATAGCTGCACATTTGACATCGGTTGGCATAATGGTCGGTATCTCTTGCAAACATGCATATCTACATACCTCCACATGATACCATGGTCGTGTGAGACTTGGCAGTCACTTACATTAAGAAGTGACGGTTTTACCTTCGCTTACACCCGCTAGTCAGGCACATTTTCAACAAATTACCACAACTAGCCTTTCTTAAATCACTATAGCACACTGAACTTACGTAACACAACGACTATCTAATAAGAGCAGTGTTACAGCTACATCGTTGATCATTCTGACGATCCCATCGATTATTCGTCGCAAGATCACCCAATCTTCGTCCCACTTCTTGCCCTTATCAACATGTAGTTACATCAAAGGTGGGTAACCGGCAACTACCGAACCGAAGACTCCCCCCTTCCATTCTTCCCTCTACCAAATACTCCAGTATCAATACAAACATCCAACCCTAATCACATTACATGTAACCACCGTTCTTGCCGCCGCCATATCAACCAACTAAACATCGTCACCTATAAACCACCACTTACACCCGCCCCAGACGCTTCTAAAACCCCTGCCATAGTCAAAATCCTGCACCTACCAAACCCTAGCTCCCATCCAATCACATCCCAAAGCGATCCAAACGAAAGCTGAAAGCACCCAACGCCAAGGGCCATGTTTATCTCCCCTCTTTCTTCCTGAATGTCTTGGATCCCATCCATCAATCCACCTCTAGTTTCTTTTCCGTCGACAAACCAAAAACCGATAAAAAAAAACATGACTACTACTGAGTCTACCTCTCCCGCTGCCGCGCCCCCGGCCCCACAGGCTACCACTGTGCAGCCCCCGGCTGAACCGCCCATGGCGGCCATCCCCGCTGTTTCTGCCGAGGAATCTGTAAGTTCCCAGCCATTCCAATTCCCCCCTCACCACCTCTTTCTTTTCCCTCCGTCTATCGTCGCCGTCTATATCAAGATGACAAAAGCTAACTATATCCAGCACCCCGCCGAGACTGACGAGCCCCTCAACCTTCGTGGCGGTGGTCTCTCGTGCGGCTTCGACTGCTGCGGCGGATCCCTTCGGTTCTACAAGCACTGCTGTTAGAGTGGGCGTGCTCGCAAGACCGAGCCTAACGACGATAAGAACATGACTAAAGATGATAGCAAGAAGGATAGTGGCGAGAGTACCGGTGTTTTGACCAGCCTTCCGGCCCCGGCTATGGTTAGTGAGATTGGGTCTGTTAGTGGTGTTGAAGCCAGTGATGAGAATGCCATTGGAGTTGCTATTGGGGATGCTACTGGGACTATCGCTGGAACTGCTACTGGTGCTGCTGATGGAAATGCCGTTGGACCTACTATTGCGACTACCACTGGGGCTACTGGTGAGACTTCCATCGATGCTGTGGGCAGGGATTCGGGTGTTGACGTCGTTGCGGATGCTGGTGCGGGCACAGGTACTGTTGCGACCGCTCACTAATTGCGGAGGAAAGATACGCCCCGTTGATGGTTTAATGAATATAATGTTTACTTTGCACAATAAAAACCCGAATGTCAAGAAGCAATGCTCAATACAGTAAAATACAGACCAACAAACAAGCAAACAAACAAACACTAATTAACACAATATCTACTCGTCGTCTTCGTCTTCCTCCTCGGCGGCCTCGGCCTCCTCTTCGACCTCAATCTCGGCCGTCGCCACCTCACCAACGACACCACCTTCCTCCTCTACTCTAAGGTACTCATCCCACTCGGGGAACAGCTCCTCGTCCTCTCCCGGTACACCAATCAACTTGGCTACCCGGCCCTTCTTCCCTCTCTCCAACGCCTCTTTCCAGTCCTGTGCCGCCGCTGCCGCCAAAGAAGGCTTGTAGGTCTGAGCAAACAACACCGCCTCGGCCTCTCTTCCCGTCTCCTTCAGAAGCTCTACACACCCTGCAATATCCTTCAGCAGCCATCTGCAGCTGAAAGCAATGTTGTGCGCACCAGACTCCGCCGCTTGCTCGGCCAGAGCCGTCAGGCCTTCACGGTCACCAGTGGAAGAGTGCACCAGAAGCAGAGAACCGAGATCCTTGGCAAGGGTGAAGCACTCTGTCGCCAGAGCAAGATCCCAGGCGGCAAGGGCGGCGTCACCGACAGTCTTCCACTTGTGCTCAGCCTTGGCCTCCTTGGCCAAATCAAGAGCCACTGAAAGCTGGTTCAAGCCAAGAGCCAGGTCAAACTTGTGCTCAGGGTCGGTAGCCACCGACAAAGCCAGCTCCTTGTGGCCCTGGCCCTCGAGGAAGCGAGCAATCTTGTTCATCTGTTCACCCTCAATGCTGGGTAGAAGCTCAGCTGCCGTCTCGAGGTCACCACGGAGAACCAAGGTCTGGTACTCGAGAACTGGCAGAGACAGAGCAAAAGAAGTAATATTGACATCCTTGTCAGCCACGTAGATACGACCGTCACGCTGGATGTAACCGAGGATGTACATGGGATGGTCGAAGTGCGAGACGGTGTAAGTCTGGTCACCGACAAGGTAGTTCAACCGGTTGGTGCTGTTGGTGTACAGGAAGACCTCACCAATCCACTCGCCAGTCTGCACCTTTTCGCTGATGTCAGCAACAACCTCGAAGGCCGACTCAACACCATCCTCCTCCACCTCGCCAGACTGAACCGCCTCAACATAATTCTCACGCGAGAAGCGTAGAATGTAGCAAGTGTCCTCACAGGCAATAGCAACCATCTCGCCGCTCTCAGACCAGTACACGTCCTTGGGCTCAACCTCAATCCGGCGGACAAGACCACCAGTAGCCCAATCGTAGAAAGAGATACCGCCCTGGCCCCGAACACCCAGCAACACACCACCCGTCAAACCGTCGGCCGCAAAGCCTACATCCAGACCACCCGCCTTTTCGACAAAGTTCTTGTACACCTTGACACTAGTAGCCGATTCCCGGATAGCAAAATCGTTGCTGTTCTCCTTGCTACCCCACACAAAGTCGAGAGCCGAGCCGAAAGCCTTGTTTCTCCACGCCAGCGCTGTATAAATAATGTATTCGCCGTCACCGCACACTGCCACAAAGCGACCGTTGGGGGAGTGGATGAGAGTCTGTGGGTACACCTCGCAGGTGCCAAGTTCCTTGGTAGGAACAATAATTGGCGTGTTGTCCTTGATAGAGGCGTCACCGCCCTTGATCATGGCACTGACAACCTCGTTGTGACGAGCCCAGATCAGTTTACCCGACTGGTCCATGGAAACAGCTGGCTCTTCACGACCCAGTTTGATAACGACCGCACCATCGTCGTAACCCACAGCGATACCCTGCTTACCCTTTTGGTAGGAAACACACCAAGCGCGCTCCAGGCCGTAACTCAATGATTGCTCAAAACGGTAGGTGTTGGCGTTCCATAATCTAATAGTGCCGTCCTCGGAACCGGAGACGATGACGGGGATTTCGGGGTGGTAACAGGCGAACGAGACGTTATTGGTGTGGCCCTCGAGAGTGGCAATTAGCGACTTGGTGGTGTAATCCCAAATCTTGATTGTGCGGTCATCCGAAGTGGTGAGAATGTAGGGTTTGTCGGAGTGGGGGTCTGGAGGAAGTAGGTGGGGGGTTAGCCATGAAATGTTACACAACATCCCAAGTGTCAAACTTACAGTACTCAACATAGTTGACACCCTTGGCCTCATGAGCATCGAGCGTCGAATTGGCATGGGGAGAACCCAGACTCCAGATCTTGACACTATCCACCGCAACGTTAGCACCTTGCTCCCTCCCCACAGTTCCAAATCTAAAACTCACGTTCTATCCAAACAAGCAGTGGCAAATGTGTTGGTATCCTTGGGATTTATAGCAATGCTCATAACGTAGTGGGCGTGACCCTCAAAAGTCTGCATACACTTCCAGCCCTTCTCCCAATCCCACAGCTTAATCGTCATGTCATCCGACGAAGTCAAGATAAAAGGCTGAGTAGGGTGAACGGCAATGGAGCGCAGGTAGTCGGGATGCGCCTCGAACTGCGCCACCTTTTCGGATGTGTTGTAGTTGTAGACGCGGATCTGGAAATCGTCGGAACCGCAGACAATCCAGTTCTTGCGGGCTACGAAGCGACCGCAACGGACGGGCACATCGGTAAGTTCGAAGGTCTTAACGACCTGTTGGGTCTCGTAGGACCAGATCGAGACATGACCTGGTGGTGGGGATGTGTCAGCGGGGGTGGTTCGAAAGCAATGCTGTCGTTCAAGCTCAAAGTTGTTCTCGTCGTCATGGTTCGTTGTTGTCGAGAGGAAGCTGTATCAAAGACATACCGCTGTAGAGAGTGCACAGAATCCACGGCTCAGTAGGATGGAAATCAATCCCCTTAACTCTATCGCTCCGGGCGAAGAGCTGACGCTACAATTGCAAAGAAACGACGCCGTTAGTACTTCATTTCCCTCCCCCCACCATGTCAAATACGTACCTTTACATCAAGACGCATATTGGCAACAAGTAATCAATTCCAGCCGTGTATCTCGGTATCAAGTGTTCCGTGAGAAAAATAAAGAAATAGGCAAAGAAAACAGCGCGCAAAGATCTAATAAGCGCCGGGCAAGTATCGTCAATATCGTGAATTTTCCTATCAAAAGAAAAAAAGGCTTATTGGAAAAAGATGATCCCCCTTGGACAGCTCAACAGCTCTAGATAGTTCAAACAGCCCTGCGCAGCAACCGTGTTCACAAGGGTCCGTTCAGTGACCTCAGTGGGTGGATTGTCTGAAGTCGGAGCTTAATTGAGGGTCCGGAGCGGGATAATTACGACGTCAATTGAAAACTGGAGTGAATGAGGTCATATAACGAGTGAATGTCACGATTCTATAAGCTCTTAAAGCAATGGTCAGGTCAACAAGTATGTCTCCAATTGAATACTTCCAAACAAGACCCATCATCGGCCTTCTTCAGTATTTCCACCTATAGAGGTTCTAGCGGCATGGTGGGGCAGCACATGGTGGGATCTGGGCGGTGCAACCATGACCCTACTTCAAAGACCCTATATTTGTGCCCTTATCACGTGGGTTCATGTATTTGGGCAATCAAGGATGAAGCACAAATACATCAATATCTATGTCAGTGTCACCAAGTATCGAGAAATGTACCGAGGGGAAAAAGAAAAAACAGCGCTGTATCATTAGTCGTTGCCATGCGAGGCATGTATCTATCTAGGTAATCAATCTAACCCACCCCGCTCAACCCTTTTCACAATCTAAACAGCATCCGTAAACGGCTCCATACCAGGCCGAGCCTCATCCTCCTCATCATCATCCCGACTCAACGGTCTCTTTGCAGGGCCTTCCTGTGATTGGACAGTAACAAGAGAAACCTTGTCGGTCAGACTCTCGGTAACATCCATTCTCGCTTTCAGGACATCCTGATAGTTGCTCAACACATGTTGGTACTCATCCTCGAATATGGCACTGAACCGACAAGCGTGCACATACTGCGCCGCCTCGTGCATATCACACCCAGTGATGGCCATCATGTAGGCAGCAGATAGAGTGGCAGACTTGGTGTTTCCCGAGTCACACATGATGAGAACCTGGCCGCGCGCCTCGTCCCAGTCGCTTTCAAGGACTTTAAGGGCCTCTTCATCGCCACTGGAAATAATATCCTTGTGTTTGACGACGGCATCCTTCAAGTATCCTTTTCCATAGATAGCGTCCATTCTGGCTTCAAATGACTCGACCAAGTGGTTGTTAATGGCCGCAATAGTTGAATCCAACTGGCCCTGAAGTTCGTTGGCCGTTGTAACCGGAACACAATGCCATTTAACCCCTGCCGCTTCCGCGCGCGCCTTCATGGCGTTCTGCCAGGGGATCAGACGCGGGTCAATAACTGAGACGATCATTGTTGTCTGTCTTCCCGCCATGATAAGCGATCCCTTTGCTGCGATGGAAGGGCCAATAACTAGACCACGAGTGACACGTTGGACTTCATGGCGCTGCTTCCATTTCCAAACATAGACGCTGTCAGCGAGTGAGTGGCGGTGGCCAATAGCAGCGATAAGTTTATCAGTCGGGTGTGAAGATGGAACAAGCGAGAGGGCTTTAGGACTGGTGAATGGATGGTGCATGTGTCTAGTCGGGTGTTCATGGCTGCGCAAGTGGATAGCTGGAGGGCAGGGAATCGGCATAAACTCAGAAGTGTGTTTAGCGTGTTTGGGGTCGTGTGGACCAATTGAAGCCGCCATGATTGGAGATTCGAGAAGTTGATGAATAGGTGTTGATATTATCTGTGTTTGATGGGTGTGTTAGTTAATTGGCACCAAATAAAAGAAAGAAACCTGGAGACAAACCTAGAGCAAACTTGGAATGCGACTGGAAATGTCACAAAGGTAGTGATCGCAATAGAGGTAGGGAAGTTTGTTAATTTTTGATGTTTCGCAATCTTGCAGTGATGGAAAATTCAGTGCAACAGAGCAAAACTATTGAATTTATGATATTGATGACTGACATGTGAGATGAAGAAAAGAAACCGGATTAAAGTTCAATTTATACTTTAATTGCAGGCGCGTACTAGACTATGATGTCACGGGTTAGGGTTTGTTTATTTGCAGTTGGCAGACAAATATCCCCAGAGCTAGCCAAATGCATCCGTTTTCTCTGTAAAAACTGCATATTTTAACAACCGAATAAAAAGCCGGTTCTACAACACACAAACATCCATTCAGATCAGAAAACACCCGATTAAAATCCCTAACAAATGATTACCAGACGGTTAACTCGGGTTGGCAAACTGGACTTGGCCGCAGACCATATGGAAAACCCTACATTGCTTGATAATAGACATGATGTTTTGAATGTGCTTAGACTACGAGTCGGACATCCCCCTTTTTCGAATCCGTAGATGACGGCGCCATTGGTGTAACGCCGCAAGACAACAAGAGATGTACGTATAAATGCACATCTTCATCCCATCTCTTTCGATGTTTCTTTACTCGTTCCTCCATTACTCACGATCCTCACTAAAAATCCACGACCCCACATCCGCTAATCAATCTCTTCATGCCTGCCGCCAACCAATGCATACCCCTGTCCCCTCTAATCAGATCAAACCCGCATACCATCACCACGCACCAATCCCACCTAACTCAGCCGCAATAGCCCTTCTGTAACTGGCTAT
Source organism: Huntiella moniliformis (assembly GCA_000712465.1). NCBI lineage: Eukaryota > Fungi > Ascomycota > Sordariomycetes > Microascales > Ceratocystidaceae > Huntiella > Huntiella moniliformis. The sequence continues at coordinate 47,973 of JMSH01000064.1, forward strand.
AGTACCCTCTGTACCTGACAGGCGCAGTAGCAATTCGGTTCCCACGGACGCCATGGCTGTACTATCGTCGCGAGCGGGTCCGCCAGAAAAATGCCGGCCGAAGGGTATTTCGTCGTCCTTTTTAGAAGTGGTGTTTCTTCCAACTTTGTTGGTCGGAACATTAGCTGTGAATATTTCGACCATCTTTAACTCCCCAGTGACAAGAACCGACGATATGGGTTGGCCTTTTCAGTTTAAGACACCTAGTCGCGAAGAGAAGGCTCTTAGGCGTATTCTACTTGACAAATATGCCCGGGTTACGCTTCTATCCACAGTACTACCTGTCGTCATCTTCATTCTTATTCGTTTCGGTCTTCAGGCTTATCGTCGCCTGAATAAATCTTCCCAGTCTGGTCGTCCGACATCACCAGTCCTTAAGGCCCGCCGCGCAAACTCACCATGGCAAGCACGTAATCGCGCCTTTCGCTGGTGGCTCACCGGTGATCTATACTTCGCCGGCGCCAATTGGGGTCAACGGGACCTTTGGGTTGTCGGGTCCCTTTGGACCGTACTTTTGACTTACTATAGTGTAGCTGAGACACAAGGCGGTACGTAGTTTTTTTAACCAAGATGCGACGAAAAGCCGTGTAACTAATGCAGCTTCTCATTTAGACTATCTACACTTCACTAAGCGACTGGGTGTCGTTGCGGTGGGCCAGATGCCTATGCAGTACTTGCTAGCGGTCAAGTACTGGAATCCAATCTGCGGATTGTTGGGAACCTCCCATGAAGAGATTAACAGATGGCACCGTGTGCTGGGTAGAGTCATTTTCGGGTGTATGGCACTTCACTCAGTGCTGTATGCCAACTATTTCTACTATGCCGGGACGCTCTCGACGAAGCCTTTCACGTTTGTCGTTTTGATGGGAGAAACTGCGTTCTTTGCAGCTGGCGCGCTCATGACTACTTCCATGATTACCATCCGGAGACAAAGTTATCGAGTTTTCTTCGTGGTTCATGTTGTCGGAGCTCTGGTAGTACCTCCTACAATCTATTTCCATGCTGACCACGCCATGCCAACTCGCGCACAATCTATGATGTCCATTATCATCGTTTGTCTCGACGTTATTCTCCGTCGTATTTTCACCGTCAAGGCACAATCTTCAATCTCAGCTATTCCAGCTACCTCTCTTCTTCAAATCACCGCCCGTCTCCCCGCCTCCCGCATCCGGGCGTTCCAAAACCGCCCAGCTGCTCACGTCTATTTGAGTCTACCTCCCTCTACCCGGCCTGGCTCTCTTATTTCAATGGACGCTCTCCAGCATGAAGCCATTTTCAATCCCTTCACCGTTGCCTCAGTAGACTCCGATACCAATGAAATCGCACTTGTAGCTCGTGTGATGAATGGCCCCTTGACAAAACACCTTGCCCGTCTTGCCCGCGCAGACACCGAGAAGACTGCTCTCTGTATCGATGGGCCTTACGGTGCCGCCCCAAAACATATCCCTCGCCTTCTTTCTTCTTCTATTGACAGAATCATCCTAGTCGCTGGTGGTGTAGGCGCAACCTTTATTTTCCCCGTTTATCACGCTGTCCTCTCGGCGAACCCCAATGCTAAAATTGACCTGCTATGGGCTGTCCGCAACTCCAATGACACACAGTGGGCACACGAAGTCTCTGGCACAGATATCATGTCTGATTCCCGCATAAGCCTCTTCGTCACTGGCACAGACAGTGACCCATTAGATCCACCAACAGACCAAACCCCATTAACATCATGTAGCCCACCAAGTTCCCCTAGATTAGGGGGGTTCCCCAGTGGAGGGAAGAGCCGGTTTAATGGGGTCGATACGGGGAGACGCCCTGAGTTTGCTAGAATTGTGGAAGAGATTATGAAGGAAGGGAATGAAGAGAGAGTGGCCGTTTGGGTTTGTGGACCCGGACAAATGGCCCAGGAGTTGAGAGACAGTCTCTCAACCTGGGTTTTAAGAGGCCGGGTGGTAGAATGGCATAACGAAGGTTTTGGGTGGTAACCAGGTGTTAAGGTCGTTTTTTTGTATATACAAGTTTACCCAGTCTGTATCCCGTGATGCCATATTGTAAATATTAGTCTAGTCGGATCGTTTCTTGGCTGGTGTTTCAACTGGTGGCCTGACACCAATGTCTTCACCCTCATCGTCATCCCAAGCATCTACTGCATTCTCATCCCAGTTATCAAGCTCCTCTTCCAGCGTCCGAGCTGGAGCTGGTACACTTTCATGAATGACTCCTGTCTCTTGACCCACTGTACTCTCGCCTAATTCAACGTCCTCTTCTTCACTTCCCGGTACTGCTTCATATCTCCGTCCTGTCCGTCTCCGTCTTTCTAACATTCTTCCGTGATACCATCCACATGTCCCAACAGCAGCCAGACTGCCTACAATGTTGCTCAAGATATCATACGGGTCGAACGAGCGGCCATTTGGAAGTATACCCTGAAGGACTTCGGAACCTGTGGCGAGACCAGCTGTGCAAACAATGAGGGTGAAGTTGATTGCACGACGTCGATGGGTGTCGAGAATCCAGTAAAATACGAGAGTTAAGAGAAAAAAGACTAGAGCGTGCAAACTCTTGTCGTTTATATAGGCGTCGAAATTGAGAGGGGTTAGGCCAGCATAGGCGGCTACCAGACAGAGGAGGAGGAAGGCAGCTTGGATGGAACTGTTAGCTCTAAATCAAGTATGGTGTTGACGGATTCACCCACCGGCAAACGACTTTCGTATTCTCATGATGACGGGTTGTTTTGTTGTCAAGACCAATGCTACAAGAAGAAGATAAAAAGACCAAACAAATTTATTGGCCCTCAACACACGTATAACAATTGCATTCACAGGTACAGAAAAGTGGAGACGGGAAGCTTGAAGCTGTGCATCTATTGGTCACCTGTGACAGTTCCAGCAAGCACGTCGTCAGCCCACCTGTGGTCTTTTCATCATTGGGAATTCCGGTCTGAGGGAATACTTTGTATGGATAGTCTCTCGGTTTTCTCAAACTCTGTCGTCATCAAGGATCTTGGGAACCGGGACGACAGGGTCTATCCGGTATCTCCTGCAGTCTATCCGCATCATCATCATGCAAGTGCAGTTCATCTAACCATCTAATGAACCCCACAAATGGAAACCCTAACAATGACCCCGGAATTACAGCGCGCACTTTATACATTCTTGTCTAGTGGCAGACAAAAGTGGGTTTAACTTGACATTCAATGCAGCTTGACTCGCTCCTTGCAACCAGACAATGGCACAAAGAAGAGGGACTTGAATAGTGACTTTGCGAGGCAGTTTTCAGACTGGAGTTAGCTAAGATACCGTAATGCCATTTGAACTATATAGTGATAGTTGTCAATTAACCCAAGACATTCACAGATTACATAACTCGTGACCCTGCACGTGATCTTCTGTGGTAAAATGTCACGCCAAAAGCCCATGGATAGACCGGGTACTCTGTACCAATCGGGAGACTCGATGTATTGCGTTTCGGTCTTTTGTCCGCTCATATTTTCTACTGAAAAGCACTCCGTACTCTTCCGGGAGTTGTCTAGATATTGGCTCTATACACTCAATATCATCAGTCTTTCTGTGTCCAGCGTCTGCAGTCTGTAATACCCCTGCCTATAGGTACCCGGGTACCTTTCTCCGCCCTTACAGCGCAAGGACCTTCTATTCCAGAACCTGTTCCAGCGCTCTCTGGGCTACTAACCCCCGTTAACGCTATCCTTCCAGTCAGCTTTCCCCCACGCCAAATGGCTGAACCCTCCAAACTAGAGCCCCGTCCAGCCTGGTCTAGCAAGACGATTCTCATCTCACGACTTCCTCTCATACAAACCCCACGATTTAATTCCATCGCTTGCCATCTTGAATAGTCACTTTTCATCTCAAAAAATACACTGCATTGTTCGCGAGATTCTGCGCTTCATTTTAATGTTGCTTTAATCGGCGTCATTTGAATTATTCACTGACAAAACGCGATCGAAACTGCGTCTATCGTCATCGCTTCCATTGGCAGCGCAAACTCGCTTACTTTTCCTGACTCTAATCGCGCTTTCCCTGGATCTCCGATGCCTTTGGAATTCTGAATTCTTTTTTTTTTTCAACTTTTTTTTTTACTTTGGTCGCTTTTGTTCTAAGTATACAGCAGTTGTTGGCATTTTTGCCCACTATATTTTTGGTCGCCACTGCCTACAAGCGCATTCTTTACAGAGTATCTATAGCTCTTTTACAGGCCTCCGCACAACCACCCCGGCCCGTTTTGCCCTGCACGCTATAGCATCGGCCTCGTCGCCAGTATCGCCAAACAACAGCTGCCCGCCCGGCGCACGCTGTGTTGCATCCATTGGCCATCATCATTCCCCACTTTACATATACGGCAGATATGCCATTCCCAACAATTGCCAGACCAGCGCATCTTGCCGTAGACGACGCCCCGTCGCGCATGATGACTCCCGTTGATGGATCTGCCACTCCGGCGCCTGCCGGTGTCATTCCCGATGCTGCAGATTCGGAAGATGACCAACGACGCGCCTATTTCAGCTCACTTTTTCAATCGGCTGATGCTCGGCTCTCTCGCTTATTCGCCGCGGATGGCCGTTACGACATTGACGGAATTTCGTCTATAATCGCCAAACCGGCGTCGCCACCACCAACAATTGCCGCTCCGGCCGCACCTCCATCACAGGCGCAATTGTTACCCCCTGCTACTGACTACGAGCCGATACAAGAACCTCCGCGCAAAAAAGCCAGGCGTGCTATCGATGAAGACGACTACGATGACGACGACGATGATGAAAATGACCAAGATAACAACGGACTCGCAAATAATGCTGTCCCACCACCACAGTCGGGCATCGCGTCGCCCCAAAAATCACGATCATCAGCAATCTCTTCGGGTCCCGGCGCTTTGCCATCACCATCCAAATCAGGATCTTCGCCCGTGCAATCAGTCACATCACCCGGACGCCAACCACGTGATCTTGTTGTCCTCCCGCCCGCCCCTACGTCTGCCGAGTCGTCGCAGTCGACGTCATTTGCCAAGACCCCCGTTCCGTCTTCGGCTGAGGATGCGCGGAAACGCCTTGAAGCTGCCCGTAGCGCCACGGAAGAGGCTGCCCGGAGAAGCTTCCACACCATTTTTCACACCCTCGAAAACGATCGCATGGCCATGTTGGAACAGCAGAAGTTAGAGGAATCAGAGAAGTTGCTACAGGTAGAGATGGACAACAACCAGTCGGTTATCGCGGCAACCGCAGCACAAGCCCAAAATCAAGGTACTCTCTCCAGCGCCAACTTGGGAGCTTCTAGTTTGACTCTCAAGCACCTGATTGCCCGTATAGACCAAAAACGCGATGTTGTCAAGGCTTCAGATGCTGAATTGCGTCATCTCATGAACGAGGTTCGGAAAAACCGCAGCAAATGGGCCAGCGAGGAAAACGTGAACCAAGAGGAATTGTATGATGCCATAGAGAAGGTCTTGACTGAACTCAAGGCGCATACGGAATACTCGACGCCCTTTTTGACTCGCGTTAGCAAACGTGATGTCCCAGACTATTATTCCGGTACGTTAGCTGTGTAGTTGTATATTGCGAATTTGATGGTCGACTAACATTGTGTTTCCCTCGACTTAGTTATTAAGTCACCAATGGATCTCGGCTCCATGACAAAGAAACTCAAATCTCTCCAGTACAAGTCCAAGGCTGATTTTGTTATCGATCTTAATCTCATCTGGGAAAACTGCCTAAGATATAACCACCAACAAACACACCCCCTCCGCCGCAAAGCGCTTGGCATGCGCAAAGAAGCTGAAAAGTTGATACCGTTGATTCCCGACCTCACTGTACGATCACGTTCCGAGATTGAGGCCGAAGAGCGCCGCAAGCAGAATGGAGGTGATGATGATAATGGAGATGACTCTGAGGACGAGCCCATTATGTCATCACGAGGCCGAGCTGGAGGTGCAACTGCCGCTAAGGGCCGCTCCTCGGGCGATCGAGAAAAGCAGGAGACCCCCGTGGATGTCAAACCACATATATCCGTTAATGGCGTGATGGTGAAAACACGGGAGGCTTCCGAGGTAGATCCTTCAATACGCGGGACGCCCCCAGTTAATGGAGGTCTCACTCCGCTCATGGGCCCACAGGGAGACAGCATGGATATTGATGCGCCATTGCTTGACGGAATGGGTCTTTCACATAGTCTCACCGATGGTTCCCAGCCCGTTTATGAGGATGAAGAGTACAAGATTTGGAAGCAAGTCACCAAAAAGGGCCGTGCTCTCATTACACGTGAACGGCATCAGTTGTTCAAGGGGACCTCGATCAATACCGAAGCGCCAGCGTTGTTGCGCGGAAAGGCAGGTATGAGAAAGTTTCTTGAGAGCCAGAACCTTATCGATGGTCGGACATCCGGTGCTGCTCCTTTGCCAAACGGCCAAGCATCTAAGGATAATTTTTCTAAGACTGAGGGCCTTGGTGATGGTATGGAAGCAGATGGTAGCGATGACTTGGTCGTTCCGGCGTATTACCAGCCACAAAGTTTGGTGCCAGACATTCCTCCACATCTCCAGTGGGTTGAGGATGGAGAGGGCCAAGTTATGAACCAAAATCCTTGGAATGTGACTGTCATACAGCCATCAGCTTTCCGAACACCTTCCAGTAAACTGTCACAGTTGATCGAGTCCAACATTAGACAGATCCAGGAAACTCGGAAATTATCGACCAAGATTACAGTCGTTAAGCAGATGCAGGTGCAGACTCAAGTTTACAGCAATCAATTTCCCAGGACGGCCGATCCATTTGTTGAGGCGGATGTTCCTGCACAGTTTGTCACGGACAATGGCCCGTTAATGGCTGGTGCTGTTTGTGAACAAGCTTTACAGCGATCAGTTGGTAAATTGCTTTATCATGCTGGGTTCGAAGAGCTACAACCTTCGGCTGTAGATGCGTTGACACACATTGCAGCCGAGTATATGCAGAACCTGTGCCGGACCTTCAATCTTTACAACGAGGCCGACAGGGTTCCAGTAGTACAAGCGGATGGTCAAGTCAAGTACCAACCTAGATTTACCCCTGAAGAGGTTGTTTTGCACACACTTGACAAGAATGGTTATGACTTACAGACGCTTGAAGCCCACGCCAAGGAGGACACAGAACGTTTTGGTGGCAAGCTGGTTCAGATTCACGAACGCATGAAGGGCCATTTGACGGACCTGCTTCGGCCGGCCCTCACAGCGGAGGCTGGTCAAGATGGTGTTGGTGCCTTCAACGATGGCTCAGAACAGTTCATTTCTGGCGATTTCGCAGAGGACTTGGGTGAAGATTTCTTTGGTTTCCGCGAGTTGGGTCTTGACAAAGACTTGGGCCTGGACATGATTTCAGTGCCGCTGCATCTTCTTCAGTCTAGAATGCGAAACCAGTATCAGCAAACTCAAGCAAACGGACCGGTCGAGACAGAGTTATTGCCTACACCCAAACCCCATGTCCCCGTTACAAGAGATACTATATCGAAGGAAGTCGGTCTCATCAGAAACTTCTTTTTGGCCAAGCTACATGCTTCGAATGGTGATCCATTGGTGGAAGATGAAGACCTTCCCGCCAAGCAAAGACGGCCACGTCCCAGATTGCCTGCTACAGGTAAAATTTCAGCACCCCAGAAGAAGCCCTTACGAGAACAAATCGCGGCGGCTAAAAAACGCAAGAAGCTCGAAGCTGCTGCCGCTGCTGCCGCTGCTGCCAAGAAAGCCGCCGGCTCCAAACCCAACGGTTCAGAGAAGCCAGAAAACGGTACATTGACTTCGACATCGGCTGTTCCTTTGCCAACAATCCCACCAAATGGCTCTTTTGGTGTCGGGGTTCCGTTTAAGAGCGGGAAGACACCAGGAAGTCCAGATTTGCAGTCGTCACAGATGAGTATCGCGGTGGGCGGAGATATGGAGTAGGATTCTATATCTGGCCCGTCGGGACTCAAGGGCGCCGGGAAAGCAAAAGGAACTGGGACATCAGGGAAGGGTGGCAAGACAATAAGCGGGGGCATTCAAAAGTCCAGGGCGAAGGTCGGATTAGGGAAAGGCGGAGCAAAGGGTAGCGGGAAAGCAAGCAGTATATCCGGGTCAAACTCTGGGGATCTGAAGTCGGAAAGGTCGAATACTAGCGAGTTCATCCTTTCGACAGGACCATCTCCGAACCAAGGCCAGACTAAAGATCCAGTTGCCGGGCTACCCAAAAAGACAAAGACGTCCCCGTCGACTTCTCCCTTGCAGCGCAAGGTGATTGCCAAGGCGGGTTGATTTTCTTGATTCTCTTCTTTTTTTATTATTATTTTTTAGATTTGGTGTTTGGAGTTGGTTGGGTATGCTTTTTGATGATGTCATGGGTTTGGTTGTATTGACTTGGATTGGGTAGGATAGGTAATGATAGGTTTGCTGGGTATAGGCGTTAGTTGAGTTAACACATGGGAGGGATATATGCCTCTTGGTATTATATCATGATATATCCACTACAGCATTTCACTTATTCAGTTAATCACAGTATATATGTATGTACGTTTTATGCTCAGTTGAATGGTTCTATAAATTCAGGCCGTGTTAAACGCTTGCCCTTTCTGATCCGTCTCCGGATATAATATATCGACTATCAGGGTACACTAAAAATACCGTCCAGTCTTTTCTTTTTCTACAAAAATCGGGGAAACGCCCATCTCAGTTGAAAGAGATAGATAGACCCGAGAAACAACAACCGCGCTCCGAACACGACACTTAACCATCCAATATGTACATGTTGAAGGACAAAACAGATTCCCCGCCTCCAAACGCCTTTTACCAACAATCAAAAAAATGAAAAGAAAATAACAAGAAAAAGGAAAGAAAAAAAAGAAAGAAAAGAAACAAACTTAACCTAGTCTACAAGATTTTTTTTAAAAAGTCAAAAAAAGTTGCTTACAGACCAGCCTCCTGGCGCCAGCCCTCAACGGGAAGAGGGAAGGCCGAAGTCCAGGTGGCAATCTCCTTGCGCAACTCGTTGATTTTGGCGACCTCACCAGAGGCAACCTTGGCCTTGAAGTCCTTGAGCTTGTTGGCCTCCTTGGGAAGGGCAGCCTGGGTCTCCTTGCAGATCTTGATGGCCTCGTCAATGTAGGTGGCGACCTTCTCGAAGTCGGCGGTGCTGAAGCCACGGGAAGTCATGGCGGGGGTACCGATGCGGATACCGCAGGGGGTGAGAGCAGACTTGTCACCGGGGATGGAGTTCTTGTTGCAGGCAATGTTGATTTGCTCAAGGACGGCCTCGACACGGGCACCATCGAGGGAGTGTTGGCGGAGGTCGACGAGGATCATGTGCGAGTCGGTACCGTCCGAGACAAGCTTGTGGCCGAGGGCCTTGAACTTGTTCTCCAGAGCCTTGGCGTTGGCAATAACTTGGGCCTGGTACTCCTTGAACTCGGGGGTGTTGGCCTGCTTGAGAGCGACGGACAGAGCGGTAATGGTGTGGTTGTGGGGACCACCCTGGTGGCCGGGGAAAACGGAGAAGTTGATGGCGTTCTCGAGGTCGTACAGGGTCTCCTTACCCTTGGCATCGACGGAGCGGACACCGCGACGGAAGAAGATCATGGCACCGCGGGGACCACGGAGAGACTTGTGGGTAGTGGTGGTCACAATGTCGGCGAACTCAAAGGGAGAGGGGATGACACCGGCGGCAATGAGACCGGAAATGTGAGCCATGTCAACCATGAGGTAGGCACCGACGGAGTCGGCAATCTTGCGCATGCGAGCGTAGTCGATCAAGCGGCAGTAGGCAGAGGTACCGGCGACGAGAACCTTGGGACGGAAGAGAAGGGCATCGGCGGCGAGAGCATCGTAGTCGATGATACCGGTCTCGAGGTCCACGCGGTAGGGCATGGTCTCGAAGTAGGTGGACACAGCGGAGATCCTGATATTGGTTAGTTTTTCCCGTGTATTGGACGAGGAGAGTCAGTTAGTTGGATAACTTACTTGCGCTGAGGAGTCTGGTAACCGTGGGACAAGTGACCACCGTGGGGAAGGTCAAGACCCATAAGACGGCCGTGAACGGGCATGATAGCCTGGTAAACCTGGAGGTTGGCAGGCGAGCCGGAAAGGCACTGGACGTTGACACCCCACTTGGCAGAGTCAAGGTTGAAGGCAGTCAAGGCACGGTTCTGGCAGAGAGTCTCAATGCGGTCAATGTGCTGGTTACCACCGTAGTAGCGGGCACCGGGGTAACCCTCCGAGTACTTGTTGGACATGGGCGAACCAAGAGCATCGAAGACGGCGCGGGAGGTGATGTTCTCGGAGGCAATGAGGATGATGGATTCGCGCTGGCGTTGGACTTCATCTTTCTGTTTTGAGGAAGAAGGGGGTTTTGTTAGATTAGGTGATCGTCATGAGGCGGGTTGAAAGGGAACAATACCATGATGGCAGCGACCTCGGGGTCGGTCTCCAGAAGGGAGTTCTGCAACATGACCTTGTGGCCGTCGGAAAGGGCGTAAGAAGACATTATGTTGGTGATTTTGTATTTTCTGAATGAAGTAGAAAAATAGGATGACGAGGAAGGAAAAGAGAATTTCAAACGAGAAGAAATGGGAGGTGACGAGGGAGGTTTATACTTTTTTTGGGGCGGGTGGATTGGGTGAGTCGGATTGCTGTTTTGGGATAAGAGGTCTTTGTGGTGATTTGGCGGGGTTCAAAGTTTTCACCTTCCTTCGGCGGGGGGGTCGGACCGGGCTAGTTACGTGAAGGTATGGATGTGTATAGTAAGGACATGCGTTAGAGCAGGGCGTAGAGACTTGAGGTTCTGGGGGCTTCGGTTGTGACTCTTAGGTGGGTTGTTAGTAGAGTCCCTTGATGGTGTCATCAATTTATGGTGGTACTGAATAGGAAGGATCAGTGACTTATAATTGAGTCAGTGATGATGGTATGTAAGTGTGAAAAACCCTGATATTAAGAATGCCCCTCCCTTGGATACCCCTCTATGTTAGTCAACGAACCAACCAAAACGCAGCAAAGCAATTCTCTCAGAACCCTGATGGACGTTTTCAAAAAAAGCGACCCCTCCAAAGTCTCTCCAACTAACAAAATGCTATCCCGCCATGGCCGTCTATGCGTTGCATAATAGCTTCACACCACTGTTTCCCAGCTATTAAGCCTCACGCATTTCTTTCGCCCCATCTTTCATCAAACTAGTCCATATCTTCCTTCTCTTTCTTCCCGCTCAATTGCCGCGGTCACTGTAGCTTTAATCACCTTCCATCCTATTCGCGGGTCCCGTTAGTCAAGACAATCCAAAATATCCGCGGAAACCCCATCCCATCCCATCACTTTTAGTACTAAGTAACCCTCGGTGCCTGATTAGGGTTATAGAGGACAATCGATCGGGACTACATGTCCATAGCTCCGGGTGGATGAGTGGGGTTGTGATGAATAGAATCTCACCAGTGTGTGAGATCAGACTTGGGGATTATGTAGCTTTGACAGGCATTGACGGATCTTGTCTCTTTGGAGATATCAGGGCGGAGAGGGGCCGGCCGTGACACGGACCTGAGGGGCTAGGGTGTTGGGGATAACGGAAGCGGTGGCGGTTGAGGGAAGGTGTAGCCGCGTGTATCAATGTGTGTGTGGATGAGGCTTATACGGGGCGGGCACGATGGAGTTCTACACGGCAGTTGAAGGTGGGAACTACACACACACACACACACACACACACTTACAAGAACTATAGAGCGAGGTATTCATGCATATGCATATCCTACATGAAACATCCTCACATGACAAAGTCCAAACAATCCCCTCTCTCTTCCCAGGTCCATCTCCAACTCACATAACCACCTCTCCGGAGCCTCCCCGTTCCGTCATCGCCAAGCCAAACGTTCCCCCCGTTCTCTACATCCCACGTTACACTGTCCTCAACCCAAAGTAACCCTAGCCCCTTATCACCACTGTAACCCCTGTGGAATCCCCAGATTCCGGCCCCACGTATCGGGAGTGTTTGTGGATTTCCGGCTGTTACGTAGTTTTCGTTTTCCCTGAGGTGTTTTGTGAATATTAAAGGCGTTGATTTATAGAATACTCGGATAAGATAGATAACGACGTCACGTGGATTTTGGAGAGAAAGAGCTATCGTTAGCGCTAGTTATTGGATTAGTCATATTGGCGATATCATTTGTGGTTCAGGAGCGTCTGTTATCGAGATATCTATTTACTTACAACAACAACAACATATTCAAAATGGCAAACCCCATCTACGACTCCGACGACCCGTGGTCCCACCCATCCGCCCCCTCGGCCCCCTCTGAAACATTCAGCACATCCTGGGCCATCCCCAGCGACCCACCAACGCCATCTCTCGGCGCCTCAGTTGCCCCCCGGGACATTGAATCATGGAACACCGGCGCCCTCGCCAGTCTCTCCCTCGCTGACTCCACCAGCATTCAACCCACTCATGACGCCCCCATGGAAGTCCCCCGGAGTCTAGCAGCCCAAAGAGCTGCGATGCGCCTACTCCCCCTGCGAGGACCCGTGGTCGTGAAGAAGGAGGCCTTGACGAGACGGGAGGTTAATGGGAATAAACCGGATTCATCTCGCGCAAGGCGGAGGAGGGAGAATGGTGAGTTATATAGGCATGCCCGTGTTGAAATGAAACTGACCCGTCAGATCTCCTCCATGGTGTCCCAAACCTGACACCGCCCACCCCGGCCGATTATCTCCCTAAACCCACCCACCCTACTAGACCCCCGCAATACCATCTAGCACCCACCTGGGAAACTCTCAGTCCATCTGCATCCGCCACCGCCTCGGCCACCGCTCTCCACCGGAAAACCACCGAGCTGCGCACCGGTCTTGCCACGGGCACCGGCAAGGGCGCTATCCCACGGGACCTCCGGGAGCAGGCAAAGCGGTCAGCCCTGGTGCGTGGGTTAACGCGGGAAATTGAGAAGCAGATTCGGACGTTTATGGAGGGTGTTATTGCTAAGTGGGAGAGTATTGAGGGGTTAGAAGAGACGGATTTAGAAACGGATGCTGAGGAGGAGTGGGTGCGGGTGTCGAAGGGGGATGGGGCGGAGAAGGATAGGCCTACGGTTCTGTTTGAGCCGGAGGGACCGAGTGAGCAGGCGGCATTGAGACGGTGGATTGTCCATGTTATTGCGGGGTACTACGGACTTGTATCTAAATCTACCACGCTAGGTGAACCCGGGAGAAGAGTTGTTATTGTTGGTGTTACCGAGGAGGCAGTTACACCCGGCACCGGTAAAGAGAAGACTCGTAAACGGAAGGATAAGAATCACGCACGTCTGGGTAGATTGGAGATGCCAAAGCCCCTTTGGGAGGTAGTTTGTTAAGCAGATTGATATATAGAATACAGACAACATAATACAGATTGCGTCATAACGGAATCATTAGAAACGCCGACCCAGAAAGTACAAACAAAACGAAACAAAACAAAACAAGAAACTTAAATGTCCCCGTCGAGGACTTCCTCGGGTATATCCTCCTCTCCATCTACCCTCTCTTCTCTCCGTGGACTACGTAGTCGTCTGGTTTTATACCCAGCCCGTCGTCCTAATAACCCCGACCCAGAACCTGATCCAGATCCAGTTCTCTCTCGTTCTCGACTACGACTTCTACTTCTACTTCTCACATCCCTCGGCAAATCCACCGCCGAAGCCACCCTAGAAACCGGCGCCGTTGCCACCGTCAAATCCTTCAAACTCCTCATCTCACTAATAACCTCTGCAAAGCTCTCTTCCAACGTCTTCATTCTCGCCAAGACAAGCTTGGATAGTCTCTCATGGTCACTAGGGGATGTTGTCCTGGCTGGTGTACTCTTCTTGAATGCCATGGCCATTTGTGTTTGGAAACTGGATGATAGCGGGAGGAGTTCGGGAGAGGATACATCGGATGGGTCGACGGGCGCGTTGGATTCGGTTGTGCTTATGGAGGAGAATCGGGAGGGGCCTGCTATTCCGGGGGATTTTGATAGGTGAATGGGACGGGCGACGGGAGATGTGGGGGCTGTTGATCGGCGGATGGGGGACCAGCGGGGGGCTGTGGGGGTTTTAAGACCGCTTTCACGGTCTTCGAGGGATTCGCCGAGGGGGTTGAACATCACTGTGCTATTCGACAAGCCCCTACTATGTCCCCTTCTCCACGCCGAGCCTACCGTCCGAGGACTCGCTGGGTGCATAACAGGTCTAGATCCCGTAGGCGTAGCATCATCTTCTGTGCCATCTTCATCAGTACTATAGTGGGCATTTCTAAAATGCGGGACCCCAGCAAACCCACCCATAGGCATACCCGCCGCGCCGTCATCATCAGAGACGCCATCGGTAGTAATGCCCTCATCATCCCCATCGTCCCCGTCATTCCGGTCTGTGTTCCCAGTGGTATTCCGGCGCCGTGGACTTTCAAAGTGGGTTTGTAGGGTAAGTCCGTTGTTAGAGGCCATATCAGCAGGGTCACTTGCTGTGGAACGAAGGTCTTCTACACGGTGAGGTGGGCCAACGGCAGTACTATACCGACGAAGCCAATCTCGATCATTTGCAGTGTCTTGTGTGGATTTTTGCCAGGCTGGAGTATCATCGTTACGGTCCATCCAGTTACGTATCTCGGTTTGATTTCTGCGGCGTTCAGTACGGCGTTGGTTCCGAATAGTGTTAGGATCAGGGGGACGTCTGAAAACCTCTTCTAACGCGCGATCTTTCTGGAAACCAACGACGGATTCTTCACGCACGCGAACATTAGGACTGAATGCTGCGATGCGACTGGCAGGGTCGGCGATGGAAAGGGCACGTCCGCGTCGGACTCCGGGGTGATCTACTAGGTCTGTGGGTTCGTAGATTGATGAGGCGAGGAAGCATCGTTCATAGATGAATATGGTCCAGAGAATAGGTACGTGGGTGATTTTGATGACGAGACGGTTTAACCAGACGAAATGACGGAGGGGCATGATGTATCGAAGAGGCATAAGTAGCCAGGCGAAGATGTTGAAAGGCGGAATGTAAGAGAAGAGGGAATCATTTTTTACCATGGAGATTGTGTTTATAGCGAAAAGGAATTGGTGTTCCTGTGTAGCGTTGGAAGCGATCGCCATAAAGGAGTTTGTTAACACGGTAATAAGAATAGTACTGTGCATTATTAGTATCGGAGAATTTCCCAAGACATGTCTTTAACTTACACGACGACAAAGTGACAAATAGTCAGAAACAAGACCAATAACGACTTTCCTAATAAATTCGACTGGTCCCATATATCCCATGCAGCGGGAGTATACCCCATTATTATCTGGAACATACTATACGCAAAAGCACCGCTATCTTGGTGATTCTTGGAAAAAGTAAAGTAGACGAAGAAACCACTACAGGTGATAACGATGAGGAATAACACGGCAGCAAGATCCACGGCCATTAAGCGGAAGGCGATAAGTAACTGGGAGAAGTAAGGGTAATGATCCAAGACACTGAAGACTCGTGGGAGTAGTAAGATTGCGTTTGCGGCGAGAACGTCATAGGCCATGTCATTCCAATGATGGGGATCTAGAAGGAAGACTCCGTATGCGCGCATACAATAGTATAATATCAACATGCAGAGAATCCCGAGATCAAAGATATTCCAAAAGGACATGATGTATAGGGAAAAGCCCTGTTCGTTAAAGCCCACAAGCTCATCTAACATGAACCCCGCACTCCAGAACCAGAAAATCAATTCCAGCCCGGTAATCTGGGTACTCCGGCGAACTAGTACAGCGAGAAGTAGCCCGATGAGAACACCCAGAGACAGTGTTGATAAGAATGAGCGGTATCGTGGAACTCGAAGACGGGATAATTTGAATGGCGATGCGTATCGTGGGTTATATAACGAGACTGTTCTTCTCCCTAGTTTATATGTGGCCAGAGAATTCGTCGTGTTTGTCGTGGTACTCTCTGTATGGGCTGGGTGATTCACTGTGCTATAATGAACCTGTGGGGCCCTTGAGGAGCCTCGTAATAACGGTGTTCGTACACCTCTTCCGGGGACACTGAATACCGGTGGATGTGGCTTCTCTCTATGCAAATTATCGGCAGCCGAATAAAACGAGATAGCACCACTCCAAATAGCCTCCAACTGCTGAACAACCAACGGGTGAGCCAAGAAATGCTTTGCGCCAGCCCGAATAGCCACCTCCAAGGTACTCGTTCTAGAATCCAACCTCCGGCCTGTAGTCTGAAAGCCGGTGAACCCCTGCAACGGATGGAAATCATAACTGAGGGCGTCAATTAGTTCGCGGGTATTGTATTCCTTGAGAAGTTTAATGGCGAGAACTTGACAGACGTGAGAGCGGGTTCGTGAGACACTGGCGGTTCCGGCGGCTAATGTGGCTTCCTTGGCGAATTGTAAGGTATTTGCCATGAGAGCGTAGAGAGTCGCGCGGGAGAAGTGGTTTGTTAGGATTGCTTGGAGCATTGGTTTGAGAAGGAATTGGGAGACTTGTGGTGAGAGAAGTTGATCCCATGTTAACGTTGTTTCTGTGCGCGTTTGGATTAAGATTCGGATTGCGTGGGTTAGGTTATATATTGGGAGGGAATCTGTGACAAGTCCATGGTTAGTACCCATCTATACCGTTTAACGATTTAACAAAGGTAACCAACCTAAATGCGAAGCCGAGAATAACGGAAGAACTGGTAACCTCCTTCCATTCTCCACCTGCTCATTCATCTGAAACCCGGGAAACAAACCCGTCGAACTCCCCGTTCTACGACGCGCAGTCCCCGTCTGTCCCAAGGGAGCCGGTCCCTCAATTTCCGAGTCATCATCATCATCGGCCTCTGTAAAATCGGCCGTAGCATGGCGCGTACTCTGTGGTCGTGGCTGGTTGGAAGTCGGGTATATTGGTAATTGCGGTGTAGATTGCGACGCGGGGGGGTTGCCGCGGGTTAGTAGAGTGGAGAACATTTTGGAGTCGGCATGGAAAGAGATGGCGCGCTTTTTTTTTTTGATTGAGTGATGGGGTTATTTTGAGGTGATTGGGGACATTGTCTCTTTTGTCGCGGGTGATGGAGGGAAGAAACAATGGATTTGGAGGTGAGAAATTCAAATCGTAAATGAGGATTAATGGCGATGGATTGGATTCGTGATTATCAAGGTGCTTTCTAGATATTTATCCATGTATCCAGGTCACCTCCTGCATAAGTAAAGCACTAAGTCACCTGAGAGAATGCACTGACGTTTAAGGAGTTTGGCTTGAAGTATCAGCTGGTGTGTGCGTACGTATGTATATACATACATAGGTATATAGCTACGACTACAGGATTTTACATGTACAACACATGTACATAGATCCTTAGAATGAAGTTAATAGTCGTCGATTGATATGCAAGTCTCACAACGGAATGGAGTAAGGGAGATAAAGCAAGGGGGTTCAATAGTATCAATATCCCAAATCCTCGATCGGTGAAGTTAACCAACACCCCACTACACCGTGAATTCAACAAGATTTCTTATCTCGCGCTCGGTGAACCAATTCATCCATGCAGAAACCCTGTCTCATTATCTACAAAGTTTGTCCGTTCATTGCCCGCCTGATGGATGTAAAAACCCGGCTATGCACCCACTATAAATTAAGCCCCTCCCCTTTCTTCCTGATTGATGATTGACTACCGATGAGATACATATGGAGTGAAGGGAGGACCCCGTGGTCTGAGCGTAGCTTGTCATGCGGAGACTATAGTGGTGATTTCTATCCAGGAAGGTTGGGAACTTAATCATGTGTATAGACTGTGAATTTGGAAGCTGGTTTACTATGTAAAAATGACTTGAAAGTACTTGTTTGAATAACTTGATGTTAACCCCGCATCAGCTCTTCTCACCATATTCATCCCTTTAAGGTTTCTGCCTGACAACAACACGGCACTTCATCATTCCTTCTGTTCCCCGCTCACCGAAACAATCACAACATGGTCTGTCGGTCTTCTTCTTATCACTTCACCACCTGACCGTTCTCCAAAATGTTACATCAATAATACTCCCTCTATATGCCACCATTGAACCCGTCTATCCGGCTCGCCACGTTATCTTCCATCACCCAATTGGCCCACCAAAATCCATCACATGTCGTCCTCCATGTCGTGTAATCCCCGTTGTGAAATCCACAGTAACCCTGTCAACCCTACCTCTTATTCTTATTCTTCTTCTTGTTGTTTGATTTGCTTGATTTCTTGATACCCTCTGTTTTAGTGTCAAGATCGGGTTTATGTTTCTTTCCGGCCTCAGCCTTTTCCTTTTCCTTGTGGGCGTTATTGAGGATTCCGAAAAGAATGGCCGCATTCTCGGCTGGGGCGGGGTCATTGGCTTTTCTGTATTCAATACCGGAACCACTGGCAGGTTCTGAAGTGAGAATGCCAAAAAGGGCCGTGGCATTCTCTTGAGGAATCATGGTGTCCACGGAGAAACCTTTCTGAACATATTGGAGAGCCTCGGGGGATGTTTCGATTTGAGACGAGGAATTGGTTGATGAGGTTGATGAGATTGACGATTTCTTAGAGTGTTTGGAATGTTTGGTCGAGGATTTAGAAGGGGGTTCGGAATGGACTGCCTCACTTAGACGGCGGGCAGCCTTTTGAACACGCGTAGTGATTGCCTCTGTGATATATGTTAGTATCTTTTCAAACCTCGTAGTTGTAAAACTCACCTTTAACATCCTCGATCAAAATGGCATCCTCAGGAAGTTCACCAGCCTTGGAAAGTCTATCCCGTTCTTTTCTCAAACTTTCTCTTCGTCCCTTGGTTCTCTCAACCTGTCTCCCTTCTCCCTCCTTAACAGTAAAGCTAGTCCTATCAACCCCACCCTCGGCAGTTCCAAAAGTCTCCTTATCAAGAACAATTTCTTCCATGCCCTCATCATCAATAATCACTTTATCCTCTCCTAGTACCCGCACCAGTCCATCTCCATTTCCTTGGTTCCGTCTAATCTCCTTCTTCCACCACCGTTGTAACCCACCTGTTTCCCACCCAATCTTCTCAACAACATTCTGCATGAACGCCCATGATTCCAACGGCCAAGCCAAAGCAGCCGCCCCGAGGAATCCAATACGGGTGACAAGCGGCCGGGCAATACTGGTAGTTCCCAGGGGTGCCTTGAGGAAGAACAAGAAGGCAAAGATGCCAAGAGTCCGTGAGAATGCACGATCTTGCTGAGGCCATCGACCAAAAGCAGATAGAATGCGATTTCCAGCTTGGGCGATAGGAGAGTCCTTCGCCTTTGCCTTGGGCTTGGGAGTGTATGGAGTCCCGAGAGACTTCTTTTGAACTGACTTGCCTGAGCTGTCAACTACCGTTAACGGGTCTACATCCCAAATTCCAGCTTCATTAGGCGCCTTTGCAACCGCCGGGAACTTCTCATCCATCCGACTTTCCTCAAGGTTACTAGTTGAAGGATACCTAACCAAACCGCGAGCTACACCACCCCTTCCCGTCTCCAAAAACTCCCGTCTTTCAGCCGCCGGCGCAACAACATCTTCCCCCATTCCACCCCCTCTAACATCCTCCAAGCTAACCGACTCGCCGGCTCCAACCTTCTTAGTAGTATATGCGGTATCGCGATCCGGACTACCCATGGTTCTTATAGTCTCTTTGAAACCCACGTGCGATGGGGTTCGCGAGAGAGTTCGTGGGGTCGCGGCAAATGGGACGGCGGGGGTCACGGGGGTTTCGTGCGAGAAGGAGTGTGGCTCCATGGCTGAGTGGGCACATGTCAAACAAGCGGAGTCGGGAGCATTGGCGTAGTCATCGTGAGTACGGACCGGGGTAGGCCGTTTAAATGTGTCTTCATGTAAACTTTCCATTGTATAGTCGTTGGTAAATCTGGTGAGATATGAAGCTTCTTTTCCTCGGTGACGATAGGGAAATTATTCAGGTTTATATCTACCTCTCATAGACACGGAATAACCCCACATGACATCATGTCTCATACAAACCCCTCATCAAACCAGCGCGGCTTCCTGTTCGCTTAAAATACCGCAGTAATCCATCAAAGATATAGTGTGGGTATATCGGTTTCGGTTTCGACTACTGAGACATCATTCTTAACTAGGTAAAGCGTCAAGGTCTTTTGTCTTGGGCAAGTGCCGCTTCTGAATGCGGTAATTCTGCGGGGTACATATTGCTTGGGAACGACGTGACCGTAGCTATCCATTGGTCATAATTCAAGCTCACCGAATACCAAAGTCTTCGATATTCCAACTTATCCCTAGTCATGTATCAAGCTCACGAACATATCTCCCTTGTGTTTATCACTCAATATTCATGCTCGGGGGATCATGTCGTACAATCGGTGGTTACTAATGCTCGTTTCATTGAATCAGTCTTGTGGTAGTTTCTTACTATTACATTGTGTAACCCCAATTTCAACGACATGCATAGACTTGGCGCCAGTTTATATGACATGTATGAGTTATCGGGGAATATTTAATAATGTTGTGACGTCAATATCAAAGGATATTCATAGTGTAAAAAGGTAGTAACAGACCTAGGGATTTCCAAGATTCCCGGGTCTTTGGATACCTTTGAATCTCCAAATTCACGGATATCATCCGAGATATAGTCTTGGTCACCCCACCGTGAAGAACCTCTTAAACCCCTCCCCGCATCTGTCAATCTCATAATCAATCTATATCAACCAAATTCCGCACTCACATCACCATCTACCATGCCGTCCTCCCGTCTATATCGTCGACTCCCGACACCCCCCTATGTTCCCTTACCCTCCACTTAATCCTCCCGCTCCCGTCCATCATCCTAATATCTTAAATCACCAAACGCACCCCTCCATTCCCCGCCATCACCATCATCATCTAAACTTTGATCCAACGGTCCGTCCCAAAACGCGGGGTTACAATCCAGGATCCAAGGGGGTGTATCATATCCGAATAGGGTGTACAACATAGTATCACATGTGGCGTTGTGGCGTGGCGGAATTCAGGGCAATTGAAAAAGAGAAATTTAAGTGGGGAATACAGGATAATTAGGGATGCTGATTGGTTGAGGATTCGAAATGAAGTAAATAAAGTAAATAAAGTGGACCTTGGTGGTCTGAAAAAAGGGTAAGTGAAAAAAGACAAGCTCAGAACCGGAGTCGAACCGATGACTTTAAGAACTGCAGTCTCACACGCTACCACTGCGTCATCTGAGCTTGGTTGGAAGGTAAGTAGTTGTTTGGGTTTATATACACCACTGATTAGGAGTTTGGAGGGGAAAAACGGGAAATGTTGGTTTTTGGTGGATTTAAGTGATCTGGGTGTTAATCTGACCGGCCAGTTGAGATGAACAAACCTCTAAGTATCTTTCAATATCATCAGCATGTTTATACGACCATTCCAGCTCATTCCATACTCAAAACAGTTTCTAACCAATGTCCGTACCTCCGTTTGTAAGGGTTCCAAAATTCCCAAACCTCACAAAATCTTCCAAATGTTGCCACTTTCTGGCTCCCCAGCACTATGCCATGTCATGCTAGTGCAATCCTTTTAGCAACGCGGTCTCCATTATCTCCATTTACTCCGTCCAAGCTAACCCATTACGCTTATTGCGAATCAGAGCCTCCACTCGGGACATCCACTATGACGAGTGAGCGGTTTCCACCGGTCCGCATGTTGACACCATATTGGGTGTATAGGTGGGGTGGGGGGGTTTTCTTGGAAGAGAATGTAAGTTTCAGTGTTGTAATGTACTGTACTGTAGATATCTCTCTTGTGGTAAGATTCTCACTAATGTGACGATATCAATATACAAAGGTCTTAAGGATTCATTACGTCTATGTAACCCACCAAGGAACCACTTCAGTACCAGCTTGTCTAGGCATAAGTGGAGCCTTTCAAGTCCAAGTCACGGCTCCTTCAACTTGAATGTGCATCCACAGCACATGAATGAAGTTTCTTCTCCTCTATATCCCTCTAAGAATGGTCTGTAAGCGGTGTAGGAAGCCCATGCATGTTAAAAAAGAACAAGGGTTTTCTTGGTTAGAAACTTCATTATGACCGATTCAAGTGTGCAGTCGTGTGCGTATTCTTGATAACCATTGGACTTTTCTTGTTGAGTACATACGTATATACATATGTATATGTAGGACCCGGACATCATGTGCATATTTCCTGATTATGGGTATATCCAACAACCAGACCAAACCACCTTCCTAGCTTAATTCCCAAAACATTGTTCCAATCCAATTCCTTCTCTACTTTCCAACCAAAAAACTCTTCACTCCAGAAAATTTTATACAACCCCCCCTCACCACCCCACTAGTCCGCACCCGGCGCCCCGCCTTTTCCGCCAACCAATCAAAAGACGATCCCTCAGAAAGAAGAAAAAAAACCCATATCATTAATCACACCCCTCAATCCCGCGGACACACCTTTTCTTAGAAACGCCACAAGTAACCGCAGCCGCCTCTACATTATACGCCCTACAATTTTTCATAGTTCCGCTGAGTGGACCCTCCTCCGCTATGTAATGTTCACTCCCATCCATACAAGGAATAACACCAAACCAGAAGACCCGTTTCTTCTTCAAGAAAAAAAAAAGCTACTACATACAAATAGTCTCGTTCGTCACCCTCACCTTCATCCATCTTGATATCTCTTCTTCTTTCTTTTTTCCTTCTTCCTTCTTTCTTCTTCTCTTTCTCCAGATTCTACTACGAATTGTTGCGGTTTTTTGGCCCTTTCGTGAGAAACTGGAGAATAAGCATATCAAAAGAGATCCAAGAAGTTTGACTTTCAAGTTGTCAACTATCCCCCAAATCACTTCGTCCTTGTTTTCAATCATCTTTTGTGATTCAATTTCTGTCTTCCCCCCAGCAGATCTTTTATCCCCAAGACGATTATCTTGAACGATTGATCTTCTTGCCTTTTACGTAGCTATCTCCTAGTATCTCTTCCAAACGAAATATAAGCCATCTTCTTTTCTTCCATTTGTGTTGTCATTCATTGACCATCACCGTTTCACTTTCCTTTTCTTGTTTTGTCGAGTTTCTTCTATAACTTGTCCTTTTTCCATTCTTGTCCCTGACTGACTACCTTCACTGGTCTCGTTTGTCTAATCTTCACTACATACAAATTCCCATCTTTCTACTTTCTAAAACCCCCCCACTATCTCAAAATGTCTGTCTCCAAGCCTCCCGCCTCTTCTCGTCTCGTCAAGCACGATGATGGCCGTCTTGTCTGCCTTGAGCTTCACGATGGTACCTCTTACCAAGGTTACAGCTTCGGTGCTCAAAAGACTGTTGCCGGTGAATTGGTTTTCCAGACTGGTATGGTCGGTTACCCTGAGTCCGTCACCGACCCTTCTTACCGTGGTCAGATCTTAGTTATCACTTTCCCTCTGGTTGGTAACTATGGTGTTCCCGACCGTACCATCATGGATTCTGTCCTTGGTGATCTTCCCGCCTACTTCGAGTCCAACGCTATTCACGTTGCTGGTCTCGTTGTTGCCGGCTACGCTGGTGAAGAGTACTCCCACTACCTTGCTACCTCTTCTCTGGGCGCCTGGCTTAAGGAACAGGGTGTTCCCGCTATTTACGGTGTTGACACCCGTGAGCTTACCAAGCGTATCCGTGAAAACGGTGTTACCATGGCTAAGCTCCGTATGCACAAGTCTGCTGCCTCTGGTGCTGATCTTGAGTACTTCACCGAGGCTCTTCCTCTCGACCAGTTCGAGCAGATTGAGTTCTCTGACCCCAACGCCACTAACCTGGTTGCCGAGGGTAAGTTTTCCCAACTACCCATCTTTCAAAATACTTACTAACCCCCAATTATAGTCTCCATCAAGGAACCCAAGTTGTACAAGCCCCCCGTCGATGTTGCCCGCAAGCACCCCTCGGGTCGTCCTCTGCGCGTCATCTGCCTGGACGTTGGTATGAAATACAACCAACTCCGCTGTCTCCTCAAGCGCGGTGTCGAAGTCAAGGTTGTCCCCTACAACCACGACATTTCCACCGAAACCGACTACGATGGTCTTTTCCTCTCCAACGGTCCCGGTGACCCCGCTGTTCTCACCGGCACCGCCGCCACCATTGACGCTGCCGTCAAGGCCGCCAAGACCCCCATCTTCGGTATCTGCCTGGGTCACCAGCTTCTTGCCCGCTCCACCGGCGCTTCCACCAAGAAGATGAAGTTTGGTAACCGTGGTCACAACATTCCCTGCACCTCGCTGGTCACTGGAAAGTGCCACATTACCTCGCAGAACCACGGTTACGCCGTCGATGTTTCCACCCTTGCTGACGGCTGGAAGGAGCTTTTCGTCAACGCCAACGATGGCTCTAACGAGGGTATCATGCACACTGGCAAGCCCTTCTTCTCTGTCCAGTTCCACCCTGAGTCTACCCCTGGTCCTCGTGACACTGAATTCCTCTTCGATGTCTTCCTGACTGCTGTTGAGAAGTGCTCCGTTGACCCCTCGGCCATGAACAAGCCCGTGACTTTCCCCGGCGAGGAGGCTGATACTCCCCGTGCCAGCCGCGTCCACGTTAACAAGGTTCTCATCCTTGGTTCCGGTGGTCTTTCCATTGGTCAGGCCGGTGAGTTCGATTACTCCGGTTCCCAGGCCATCAAGGCTCTCAAGGAAGAGGGTATCTACACCGTGTTGATCAACCCCAACATTGCCACCATTCAGACCTCCAAGGGTCTTGCTGACAAGGTCTACTTCCTTCCCGTCAACGCCGAGTTTGTCCGCAAGGTCATTCTCCACGAGAAGCCCGATGCCATCTACTGCACCTTTGGTGGTCAAACCGCTCTGTCCGTCGGTATCCAGCTGAAGGATGAGTTTGAGGCTCTTGGCGTCAAGGTCCTCGGTACCCCCATTGACACCATCATCACCACCGAGGATCGTGAGCTGTTCGCCCGCTCCATGGAGTCCATTGGTGAGAAGTGCGCCAAGTCCGCCTCTGCCAACAACCTCGAGGAGGCCCTCGCTGCCGTCAAGGACATTGGTTTCCCCGTTATTGTCCGTGCTGCTTATGCCCTTGGTGGTCTTGGTTCTGGTTTCGCCAACAACGAGGAGGAGCTTACTGAGCTTTGCAACAAGGCTTTCGCTGCGTCGCCCCAGGTTCTGGTTGAGCGTTCCATGAAGGGCTGGAAGGAGATTGAGTATGAGGTTGTTCGCGACGCTGATGACAACTGTATCACTGTCTGCAACATGGAGAACTTCGATCCCCTTGGTATCCACACTGGTGACTCCATTGTCGTTGCTCCTTCCCAGACCCTGTCTGATGAGGACTACAACATGCTCCGTACCACCGCCGTCAACGTCATCCGTCACCTCGGTGTCGTCGGCGAGTGCAACATCCAGTACGCTCTCAACCCCTTCTCTCAGGAGTACTGCATTATCGAGGTCAACGCCCGTCTGTCTCGTTCCTCGGCTCTTGCCTCCAAGGCTACCGGTTACCCTCTTGCCTTCATTGCCGCCAAGCTGGGTCTCGGTATTCCCCTCAAGGACATCAAGAACTCCGTCACCAAGTCCACCTGTGCCTGCTTCGAGCCCTCGCTGGATTACTGCGTCGTCAAGATGCCCCGCTGGGATCTCAAGAAGTTCACCCGTGTCTCTACCCAGCTTGGTTCCTCCATGAAGTCCGTCGGTGAAGTCATGTCCATCGGTCGCACCTTCGAGGAAGCCATCCAGAAGGCCATCCGCTCCATCGACTTCCACAACCTCGGCTTCGGCGAGACCCCCGCTCTCATGTCCATTGACGATGAACTTCAAACCCCCTCTGACCAGCGTCTCTTCGCCATCGCCAATGCCATGCACTCGGGTTACACCGTTGATCGCATCTGGGAGTTAACCAAGATTGATAAGTGGTTCTTGAACAAGCTCAAGGGTCTGAGCGACTTTGCCATTTCCATGGGCAAGTTGACCACCACCGACATTGTCAACGCCCCCGGTATTCTCCTGGAGGCCAAGCGTCTTGGTTTCTCCGATCGTCAGCTCGCCAAGTTCTGGAGCTCCAACGAGATTGCCGTGCGCAAGCTTCGTAGTGATGCCTCTATCATGCCCTTGGTCAAGCGTATTGACACTGTTGCTGCTGAGTTCCCCGCTGCCACTAACTACCTGTACCTGACCTACAACGCCACCGAGTCTGACGTCTCCTTTGATGACAACGGTGTCATGGTTCTTGGTTCTGGTGTGTACCGTATTGGTTCCTCGGTCGAGTTCGATTGGTGCTCTGTCCGTGCCATTCGCACTCTTCGCTCTCTCAAGTACAAGACCATCATGGTCAACTACAACCCCGAGACCGTCTCTACCGATTACGATGAGGCCGATAAGCTGTACTTCGAGAACATCAACCTGGAGACCATCCTCGACATCTACGAGCTTGAGAACTCTGCTGGTGTCCTTGGTGCCATGGGTGGTCAGACCCCCAACAACATTGCTCTTCCCCTTCTCCGTGCCGGTGTCAAGTACCTCGGTACCTCCCCCGAGATGATTGACACCGCTGAGAACCGTTACAAGTTCTCCCGCATGTTGGACACCATCGGTGTTGACCAGCCCACCTGGAAGGAACTCACTTCGTTCGAGGAGGCCCGCCAGTTCTGCAACAAGGTGCAATACCCCGTTCTTGTCCGTCCCTCGTACGTTCTTTCCGGTGCCGCCATGAACACCGTGTACTCTGAGAAGGATCTGGAGAACTACCTTGCCCAAGCTGCCGAGGTTTCTCGCGAGCACCCCGTTGTTATCACCAAGTACATTGAGAACGCCAAGGAGATTGAAATGGACGCTGTCGCTCTGAACGGTAAGACTATTGGCCACTTCATCTCCGAGCACGTTGAGAACGCCGGTGTCCACTCTGGTGACGCTACTCTGATTCTTCCCCCCCAGGATCTCGAGAAGACCACCATTGCCCGTATTGAGGAGGCCACTCGCAAGATTGGTGCTGCTCTTAACGTCACTGGTCCTTTCAACATCCAGTTCATTGCCAAGGATAACGACATCAAGGTCATTGAGTGTAACGTTCGTGCTTCCCGTTCGACCCCCTTCGTTTCCAAGGTTATGGGTGTTGATCTGATTGAGATGGCCACCCGCGCTATCATGGGCAAGCCCGTTCAGGAGTACCCTCCCACCGACATCCTCCCTCAATGCGTCGGTGTCAAGGTTCCCCAGTTCTCCTTCTCCCGTCTCTCTGGTGCCGACCCCGTTCTTGGTGTCGAGATGGCCTCCACTGGTGAAGTTGCCTGCTTCGGTGTTGACAAGTACGAAGCCTACCTGAAGGCTCTGATCTCCACGGGCTTCAAGATCCCCAAGAAGAACATTCTCCTGTCCATTGGTTCCTTCAAGGATAAGCAGGAAATGCTTCCTTCCATCGAGAAGCTCCAGGCTCTTGGCTTCAACTTGCACGCTACCGCCGGTACCGCCGACTTCCTGCAGTCCCACGGTGTCCCCGTCAAGTTCCTCGAGGTTCTCGGTGACGATGAGGATAAGGACTCTGAGTTCTCGCTTACCCAGCACCTGGCTAACAACATGATTGACATGTACATCAACCTGCCTTCCAGCAACAAGTACCGTCGTCCTGCTAGCTACGTGTCCAAGGGATACCAGACTCGTCGTATGGCTGTTGACTACCAGATCCCTCTGATCACCAACGTCAAGAACGCCAAGATTCTCGTCGAGGCTCTCGCTCGCCACTTCACCATGGATGTGTCCCGTCGCGATTGCCACACGAGCAACAAGACCGTTGTGCTGCCTGGTTTGATCAACATTAACGCCTTTGTCCCCGGTATTGTCTCTCCCAACAACAACGACTTCGCTACTGTCTCCAAGACCTCCCTGGCTTCCGGTTTCACCATGATCCGTGTCATGCCCCTGGGTGTTGACGGCTCCATCACCGACGTCACCTCTCTCAAGCAGGCCCAGAAGAACACCCGCTCCGGCAACACCGACTGGAACGTGTCCATCTCCGCTACCTCCACCAACGCCGACTCTATCTCCGCTGTCGCCGGTGAAGTCGGTGCCCTGTTCATCCCTTTCAACCAGCTGTCGGGTAACATCTCCAAGGTGGCCGCCGTCTCTGCCCACTTCGACTCGTGGCCCGCTTCCAAGCCCATCGTCACCGATGCCAAGCAGACTGATCTGGCCTCCATCCTCCTCCTTGCTTCTCTTCACGGTCGTCACATCCACGTTACTTCCGTCTCTAACAAGGATGATATCCGCCTGGTTGCTCTGTCCAAGGCTAAGGGTCTCAAGGTCACCTGCGATGTCTCCGTGTACTCGCTCTTCCTGACCAGCGACACTGCCGGTGACAAGTTCCCCACCAAGGAGGACCAAGCTGCTCTCTGGGAGAACCTTGACACCATTGACGTCTTCTCCATTGGTTCTCTTCCCTACCAGGTTGCCGCCAGCCGTGGATCTCCCAAGGTTGACGCCGGTATTAACGAGGCTCTTCCCCTCCTTCTCACCGCCGTCACCCAAGGCCGTATGACCATCGCCGATATCCAGGCCCGTCTGTACGATAACCCCAAGGAGATCTTCGAGCTCCACGAGCAGCCTAATACCACCATTGAGATTGAGCTTGACGGTGCCGTCACCGTGGACCCGCAGTCCCCCTTCGCCGACCGTTTCCTCCGTGGAGCCGTCCGCCGCGTCACCTTCGACGGCAACACCGTGTGCCTCGACGGCCGCATTGTTGAGGAGGAAACCATCGGTCGCGACATGTCCTCTCACCGTCGCCCCATGACCACCGCCGCCATCACCTCTCCTGGTCTTCCCCCTCTTCACGGCATGGAAGGCGCCTTCAAGAACCGTCGCCAGTCTCTCCTGTCGAACCGTCCTCGCTCGCGCATGCAGGAACTCACCGGGTCTCCCTCGGCTACCCACCGTCCTACCTTTGACGATGTTGTTCCCCCTATGGACTTATCTTCCTCGTCCCTGGTGATTCCCAACTCGACTGCCTTCAAGAACAACTCGATTCTCTCCGTCAAGCAGTTCACCCGGTCGGACCTGCACACGCTCTTCACCTTGGCCCAGCAGATGCGTCTTGGCGTGCAGCGTGAGGGTGTCTTGAACGTTCTCACTGGCAAGGTTCTCGCGACGCTCTTCTACGAGCCCTCCACGCGGACTTCCTCCTCCTTCGACGCCGCCATGCAGCGTCTCGGTGGCCGTGTCGTCAACGTCGCTACCGGTTCCTCCTCCGTCAAGAAGGGTGAAACCCTCCAAGACACTCTCCGCACCATGGCCTGCTACGCCGACGGTATTGTCCTCCGCCACCCCGAGGAGTCCTCCGCCGACATCGCCAAGAAGTACTCTCCCGTCCCCGTCATCAACGGTGGTAACGGATCCAAGGAGCACCCCACCCAGGCCTTCCTAGACCTGTTCACCATCCGTGAGGAGCGTGGTACCGTCGAAGGACTCACCATCACCTTCCTTGGAGACCTCCTCTACGGCCGTCCCGTGCACAGTCTCGTCTACCTCCTCCGTCACTACAACGTGCGCGTCAACCTCGTCGCCCCCAAGGGTCTCGGTCTCCCCAGCGAAATCCGCGAACAACTCGTCTCCTCCGGTCAACTGGCTCTGGAATCCGAGACTCTCACCGACGAGATCCTCGCGTCCTCCGACGTGCTCTACTGCACGCGTGTGCAGCGTGAACGGTTCCCCACCGAGGAGGAATACCTCGCCGTCAAGGGCTCCTACGTCATCGACAACAAGACTCTCCAGGGCGCCAAGTCCTCGTGTGTCGTCCTCCACCCTCTTCCCCGTGTTGACGAGATTGCCGAGGAAGTCGACTTTGACCACCGCGCTGCGTACTTCAGACAGATGCGCTATGGATTGTACTGCCGGATGGCTCTCCTTGCTTTGGTTCTTGCCTAAGCTTTGCTTTAGTTCTTTGTTTCTTGTTTCTTTTTGGTTTTTTGTTTCTTTGGGATCGGTATAAAAGTTGGATTATATAAAACGGGTCGGTTTGGGAGTTTTGTTATTGTGGATTAGCATATTGGGTTTTCTTGTTTTTTGGTTGGTTTTTTGGCTTTGTCCGATACTGATGATGGATTCTTACATTATGATGACTTGCTTGTGAGAAACCGGGGGGTTTCGATCTTTTATCGACGCAGGTTTGTTGGATTTTTGATAGTTTGGTTATTGGTTATAATATATTGGATGAGTGAAGTTTTCTAGACACATGTAACGTGACCACACTTATGGAAGCAGACTTACTTAATTAGGTAATTATGTGTTAGTGCCCAAAAAGCCAAATACAATCACAAAGGAAATCACAAAACAAGTCACAGAACCAAGATATTATGCAGATAAATCTATTTCATCAATCATATCGATCATACTGATCCAACCACAAAGCGCACTAAATAACCATGCAAGACATAACGATGACAACGAACCCGCAAAACTAGCCAGTACTATACCAAAGTATAAAAAACCAGCATGTCCAACAAAGTCCAAAGAAAGAAAAAAACAAAACAAGAGGGGTAATAATGTCATGGGATCGTGCAACAGGCAGACTCAAAAAAGCCATCCACCGGATTCCCCACCACCCGTAAGAGACCCGAAGATCTCCCCAAGAAACAAAGTAGTGACGGAACCGAAAAAAACAAACAAAAAAAACAACACCAAGGAAGTCCATAAAGACACCTTCCCTCTCCAACCGCAGAGACAACAGCCCAAAAGATAAAACAAAGAACAAACTTGGCCAATAATCCGGGATATCAAAATAATAAAAAACAAAAATCGCAAGTGAGCGCCGAAAAGAGAACAAACTCGCGCAAAAAAAAGACCCGCCGAGAAAAGCAAAAACAAAAAGATGATAAAGCAAACAATCGACAGCGGAGAGAAAAGGAAAAGCAGCTACAAGAGAACCAAGGAAGGAAAAGAAAAAACAAAACTCTGACAGATGGGCGGGATGCGAAGGAAAACGAAGAGGCATCTGTCTCCCTTTTTTGTAGTGTGTGAGCGTGGATAATGAGAGGCCGCGTGCCGCTATTGTTGTTGTCGTGCGCGAAAAAAGGTTGGAGAATCGTAGTTGCTGTGGTGTCAGGCTACACTGCTATCTCCAAAGTCGACTGCTCGGCGGTCACGAGTCTCTAACAAGAGAACGCTCACTTTGAACAAAGACCAGAAAGATTTCAAATCGCAGGCTGAGTCTCCGAGGTGATAACCATGGAGAAGGAAGATCCCAAAAAGGATTTCAAATGCAAAGACGAAAATAGAGACAAAAACGTGTCACGAACTGTGACTACTTAGAGCGCTTATGGACCTTATACTTCGAGTTCTTCTAGAATGAAGCAAGTCGGCGGGGGGTATTGAAGACAACAGGGGAGCGGCACAGCTGGCGCGCATTAGTAACCATGCGGGGTTCCGGGCTATGGGGGATAGCCGAGGCGCGGGAACGGGCCGCAAACCCAGCGCCGTACGCAAAGGTCTTGGCCCGCGACAACGGAGCTCCCTTACGGTGCTTGAGGCGGTCGAGCTCACGCTCACAGGTACGCTCGTGAGCCTTGTCCATCATCTCAATGTAGTTCTGAGGATAGCAACGGCTAGGGTGCTCCTCGAAGAACTTGCTGTATCCACCCTCAAGAATGTACACCTCGGGGTAGGTAAGGCGAGGGTAGTTCTCGCGGTTAACATCGCGATCGCGGGCGCGGACATGGCGAGCCATGAGGGGGGCGCGGTGGGCTGAGTACTCGCAGTGGAAGATGAGAAGCGAGCGGCCAGCAATGGGAGTGTTAAACAGTTGCTGGGCCAGAAGCTCCTTGTTGTTGTGGTTGACGGCACCGTCAATGTGGCCACCCTCATATTCGTACTCGAAACGGCAGTCGATAACCATCTTGTTATCGTACTTCTCACTGTACTGGCCATCCAGAATCTGGAGCATGGTCTCCTTAGTGATACGCGGGATCGAGTCCGTAGGATCGTCAGGCAGGTAGTGAGGGAGCATAGGCTCCGAGGGGGCCGAGGCGTCAGTGACATTATCCATGACGGCCTCAAGAGCAGCAGTCAAGGCCTTGCCAGAAACAGGAGCGGGAGGGCTAAGTCCGGCAGGCAAAGGACCAACAGCGCTGTTGGGAGGAACAATTTCCGGGCCAGGCTCAAGGGCCTTGGGGCGCAGGAGCTCTTCGGCGCTACCGAACATGCTCAAGGCGCGGCGGAATTGCTTGCGCGAACGAGAGAATGGGTTCGACGCACGGCGAGTGTGGCCAATGGGAGAGCCACTGTTGCGAGTAGAGATTCTCTCAATGTTGAGAGCGGAGACCCCGGAGCGCGAGCGGAACAGAGGAGGGGCAGCGATCAAAGGCGCAGCGGCAACGCTAGGCGCATTGCTAATGACGGAAGCGCTGCCAGACGACGGGGGGCGACGAGCAGCTTCCATAACAATGGAAGACTCGTCAACCTCCGAAGCGGCAAAGGAGCTGTCAAAAGAATCTTCTTCCTCGCCATCAAGGGATGAGCGAGAGCTCATGCGGGACAGGCGGCCGTCCGAAGGACCGCTAGCCAAGGAGGTGGTGCTGCTGTTGGCGATGGAAGAAGCGCAGCTAACGGTACCAAGGCGGAACAGAGGGTGGCTCAAGGGGAAAGGCTTCTTGCGAGAAAGGGCGCCGCGGTTAGAGATGGAGCAGGGCCTAGTGATGATGGGTGTTCGGTTAGCAAACAACAGGGAGAAGAATGTGCCATGAGACACTGGAATGTTGTCGCACAGCGGCGCAAGTTTCAATTCCGGATCCGGAAAAAAAGTAAAAACTCACTCTTGTCTAACTGACTCCATAATGTTGAAGGCAGGCTTGCGAGAGACACACTGCAGAGGGGAATCAACCATCATGGAGTCCTCCTCGTCATCGTACTCTTCCTCAGAGTCCATGTCAATCTCGTTGTCACTATCGTCATATCCGTAGTTCTGCGATGGTGAAGCCATCATGACAGTATCAAGGGAAGCCGCTTGTGAGGTAACAGAGCGGTAGGGTGTGTTGGTTGGGAGCGAAGGGCTCGACATGAGGTCGGCCTGGTTGAATCTAGGCGAAGACATCAGAGAAACCTGGCTGTCTGCGAAGCTATTGGAGGCTATAGAGAAAGACAAAGTTAGTTCAAGGTCATTCGCAATGCGCTACATAATGCGACAAGCAATCAAAACATACCGTTCTTAGCGCTGAAAAGTGTGCGACGAGGAGTAGGGAAACGAGGACTGTTAGAACCATCGATTCCAAGGTTGACAGACATGTCGGCAGCGAGGGTGGCAGCTGGCGATGAACCCCGAACCTCCTTGAGAGTCATGTAGTCACCGCTGTTGTTAGCCCGGTGCATCTGTTCCCGGAGACTCATAGTCGCCGAAGAAGCGGCTTGCATGCGAGGGAATCTGAAATCCGATCTGCCCCAGTTAAGATTGTTGCGCATGAGGGGCGACTGTTGCAAAGCGCCGAGTGGTGAAGAAACGACCATTGCGATTTATATGTGATGTTTGTTGTTTGATGGAAAAAGATGACGAGAATCTCAACCCGATCGCACGAGGGTGAAGGACAAGAAGAAAAGATTCTGGAAGAGAGAAGCCCAGAAGATTATTTCCCTTGTCAAAGGAGTAGAAATTTTGGACCAGGGCGTAGTTTCATAGAATTGGAAGGCGCGATAGAAAAATTGAAGATTGTGGGCAAGATCAGACGAATCTTGTGGCGGCTGGTAATGTGACTTTCTGATGAGGCGCAAGAAGAAGTGAGGCGTCGATAGAATACAACGAAATAGGGAATAAAGATTATGTCCGAGTAGGTCTCTTATAAGTATTAGCAACTTCTCGTTCCGGGAGAAGATATTATAGTGATGTTGGTAATAATAGCTTTCGCTTGCGAAAGAGAGCTGCTACTAGTAATGTCGGACTGCGGTCGCTAGACGTTGCAGGTGATCAAAGAAAGTGGCGGAGAACAAAGAAAGTTATACGGTTTCTTTGATAGGAAGCTCAGAAATAGAAGTGGTCTAAAGATCTCAAAATACACTACGACTATGTTGGAAGAACAAAGAACAAGGCAGTGCGATGATATGATATGAATAGACAATCGTTGGGGTATAGAGCAGAACCAAAGCAGAATGGTATCATAAGCAGAACAATAAACAGGCGAAATGCAAAGGGCGTGAAAGTGGTATCGTGAAGTGAAGTAAAGCAAAAGTGAATATGTGTGAAGTGAGAAAAGTTGTTGTATATGAACGGGTCGATCAAGCAGCACACAAATGATTAAGAGCTTGGCTCTGGAGGGAGAGAGAGAGCAAGAAGAGCCACTGGTGGGATGCCGCGTAGTTTTGTACGGCCACACGCTTTTCTGGTCCACGTCCTTGTGGGCAGGGTGACAGACCAAGTGAAGGACAACCACCCCCCCATGTCCCGTCCAAGCCAACCGCAATAAGCCTGTGCCAGGCCTGTAAAAAAATAATAGCGACTTTTTTCACTTCACTTAATTTGCACCTTTAAGCTGCCATTGTTTTTTATTTTGCTTCTCACTGGAGACCATGACCCCAGCAGCAAGCTTAGACCAGCTTCCTCACCACCACCACGGCTGCGACTGGCAGCGCGCAGAAGACCTTGATTCGTTTCTCTGGACCGCCCAGGGTCAAGCTGTTCCGGGTACAGGGTCTTTGCCTGGCGGCCAGAAATCGTGGGCAGTTCCATCGGCGCTTTACAGTAGAAGGGCGAGCCCGTAACTAGTAAGACTATGGGTGGGCAAAGAAAACAAAGGACGTAAAGAGCAACAGAAAGTGAAAACTAGTACTGCTGGGGGGAGGGGTGGAGAACCGACTGTACAGTAGTAGAGCAACACTAAGTACAATTCGTGAATACACACGCCACTGAGCGCAACAACATAACGGCCGGGACAGGATAGGCAGCTGGGCCAAGCGCTTGCCAGGTTGTCTGGTCTATGTGTGTTTTGTTGTTGTTGTTATTGTGATGTCGAGATCTCTTGTGTGGGGGAGACTCAAAGACCGAGATCAGGCCGTGAGTTCATAGAAGTCCTTGTCTAGCGAATGCGGCGCGGGAAATGGTGGTGGGACGAGAGTATCCAGCTGACTGTGGATGTGTATGATGTATGAGGGAGATCAAGAGCAAACTTACCAAACAAGTGAATATGAATAGTTATTAGGTATTATCAGATATATGATAGGTTGATACAGGTAGAATATGGTGGCGAGGTAGTTAATGGACGGGCTGTTAGTATCGAAAGCCGACAAGTCGCCAAAGAAGCTCTATCGAAGAGCTGCGGAAGCAGTGGTTTAGATATAAGGTTAGATGGTATCTAAAGAGTCCACTCGCTTGTATTGTGGTGCAGTGCAGTAGCTATGCAAGTGAACCTTGGCTGTGGAAACTAGGGCACGTAAAGAGGCACTTTGACTGGTATGTTGGCACGCAACAACGAACTACTATCAGGCGAATTTCGGCTGCATACACAGTACACCCGCGGGAACAAGGGAGACGTGCAGAATGTGGCCAGCCAACAAGCCGATGGGGCCGAATAGTAAAATGGCAGACAAAATAATGCCGGAATGAGCGTTAAACAAGAGTTGAAAAATGGAGAAATGATAGAAATCGATTCTTTTTAGATGTTGGATTTTGATCTCGTAGTAGTGAATAACAAATAGGAGAATTACAATTGAATATACTCTTTCGCACAGCAAGTAGAGCAACAATATGTAGTCTGGAGATTCAACAAGTGAGGTCTGAAGTTGTCGTCCGATGATAGGGTTAGGGTGATGAAATAGGAAGGAGTTGACAAATGGATTTGATGTCTAGGAAAGAGCGATACCTTTTGAGTTTTTAAACAGATTCATGAACCGTTCAAACAGGAGACTTCCTTCCACTTCATGCAACTAATCGGTCATGCATAATGGCCATGACGATATCTATTCTAGCAGGAGACAACCTCCAAACGACAAGCCATGACGTTGGTAACCATCAACCCCGCCAAAATGTCACCAAAAATGTTCTGTTTCCAGGGGACAAAATGGCCCCTTCAAACCCCATTTCCATCTACGCCGCCCGCCTTACTTTGTTTAGGGAAGACGATCAAGAGCGAGGGAAAGAATAGAAGCGTATGATTTTTTCTCGACTCTACATTCACCAGACTATTGGCGGGGTAAACTAAGAATTCTGCAGGCTTGATCGAGTAAACTTGTCCGGCCATCCTAATGCATGGAGTCTGTCTGGTCATCCTGGACATGTCGTGTGGGGAAGATGGACTGCTGCCTTGGACTGTCTTGGTGGTTTGCCAGTCACCAGAACAGAAGCCATTGACACTGCAGGTAGGGCGTATGGAAATATGCACATAAAAAACGCTGTTAAACCGATTCAATTCCACCGATTGAAAGACAAACAAGCGTCGTCCACCGTATTTCTTTCTTTTCTTTCGGAACACTTGTCGTGAGCCCTAGCCCGTTGCCGTGCCAAGGTGGCGGTCGGTGACTTGTTCTGTGTCCCTAAAAAGACCCAGACATCCAGAGAAGCACCGTTCTCTCACGAAGCTTACGCTCCCTTCCTCGTCGCTGTCGTACATTGTACCTGAAAGTACAATAGCTTTTAACCTCATTTTACGCCCTCCACATCGGCATGTCTCTCTAGAATGAGAACCACAAAAAAAGGTCGCCGCAGAATGGCTTCGTTTAGAAAAAAATGTTAACCCTACAGGGCGGATCGCCTTTCAACTGCATTTTTATGTGTTGTTGCCAAAGACATGAAGTTTAAACCCCAATCTGTCAGGTGGGGTTAAATTTCCCAAATAGGAAATGGGAACTTATACAGCTTGCTATGAAAAGTGGGTCTTGATACTCCATTTTTGTTGCAAACTGCTAAATCGCAGGCCAATTGGATGCTTACAGTTGTGAATTTAAAGTTGACGCAAGGTCGATTACCAAATTTGGCCAGCGTCCGTAAGCTAGAGCCTTTGTACTTTTTACCTGACTAACCAGCAAAAATATACTTTGTAAACTGGTTTAAATAACAACCCATCAGGGCAACGCAAAAAAAAAAAGCATTGGTAAGAAAAGTTTACCTAAGTTACTATGTAATTTCCACTCAGAGCCGTTTTGCATATTGTAGTTCCGTGAATGGCGTCACGACTTGCCAGATATTGTTTTGAATGATATTTCGGCTGCTACTTACCGTCAATTCGGCCCGCTCAAATTTCCAATTTTCGTCACTAATGGCCATGTCTTGAAACCACCGGATTGTGCTTTCTCTCGGAATGTGACTGCGACGCTCCACACCATTATACGCAGGTACCACATCGTCTAGTCTTCCTCCAGTCCAGTGACCCAAACAGCATGACGAAAATGACGAGAACACCATGCATAAGCCAGGGTCTCAACACCGCGCAGACAGAAAAGTTCACGATGGTGGCTACATGTTTATTTTGTTAACTAGTGAAGTGGGGTTTTGTTATTCTTGGAGATGGACCTGGTGGTGTGGAAACAGAGACATAGAGGACCCGTGTCTGTTGTTGTTGGCTTTATGAGACGACAAGCAGAGGCCAAGGACAACCAAGCAAAACACACCGCTTGCTTCATACTGAGCACATACTGTAACAAGTTTTTAGGGCTTCCTATTGATGACGCTTCCATTGTTAACAAGTTCTCAATTGTCTTCCAGGAGCGACCTAGAGTACACAATCCAACAGGTCCCTAGAAAGGAGCCTACTGGTCCTCCCAGGCCCCAACAAGTCCACTAAGAAAGACTAGTGTAGTCGCTCACACCCGGATACAGTCCTCTATATCCCTTACTAAATCTCGCCTCGATGCAGAGTTTCTTCTCCTTGCACCATGTTATTCAAGGTCCCCTTTGCCGCCTCCACATAATCCACAGGGCTCAGCCAACCCACGCAACCCCAGAACCCGCCAAAAAAGAAAAAAGAATCCAAGCCTCGTCTCCCTAATGCGAAGCGCCCCCGGGGCGGCGACCACCGTTACAGGCTTTACAAGACTAGCCTAGGAAATTGTGAGGGAGGAGGTTTGGTTTTCTTCAAAACCCCAACCAAGGTCACAAACTAGGGCGTTACGATCCCTCCCATTTCCTTCGAGACCAATAGACCTACGCAAGGAAATATGAAGAAATCAAAACTGACAGCGGTATTTCTGGAAATGAGAACTGTTTCTGACTTAGCGGACCACTCGATTGGCGGAACCAAAACTGCAATTTTCTGGGTCTGCCTTGTTGAGGATTCAAGTGTAACACAGGGCACCTAGGCAAAATCGCTTCGGCCGCATATAATCTTGTCGTCCAGTGAACCAGTGCAAGAATTTCCTTGGACTCCGAGCTGTCAACAGGTGGTGACGGGTCCTATAGAGACATTGTCAGTTGTCGAACCTAAACAAACTACCAGAACGATGACTTCATGAAGTGAACCCATGCCAGACAAACGTCCAAGCTACCGGAGAATCCCCACAAAACGCTATACCACCACCTCGTTAAGACCACGCAATCCACCCAAAATTTGTTATGATCCACAACTTATGTCTTCTCCGTTTATACAATACAAAATACTCTATGTAAAACCAACACCCCGTCAACCCATCCGTCCGTCCGTCAATCACCAAGAACGGAAAACACCCGTTGTCCAAGCAAATACGCCGATCGAAGACACACATTGTACAGAACATAACACAACAAAAGCCGACTGTAAATTCTCCAGAACCACAAGCACCAAACTCACAAAATCAACACACACACACACCACTGTGTCCGCTGAGTCTACAAACAATGACGCCAAATGGGCAAAACAGACCAATCGGGGCGGATTGGCGCTTGTTCCCGCAGATACCGAGAAACCCTTGACAGGGTTCGGGGCCCATTGGGAAGTAGCAGCTTTCAGCCCGTGAGCCCCAGCTGTCATTTCATATTTAGGTGGTTCTTTATGCGCGGTGAATTACATTAGCTTTTTTGAGAAATAGAGAGAGAAAGAGAGGTAGTCGTTTGTTTTGCGCTTTTGTGGAAAGGGAGACGGGGAGATGATGATGGTGTGTCATTCACGGTTGAGGGATGCGGCTGATTAGCCAATGACGGGCGTCGTTGTATGGCTCACTTTCCTAATGAGGAATCTTGGTGGGTTCTATATGCAGGTTTAAATGACGTCTGCATCGGTAAATGATGAGCATCATTTAGGGTTGAATAGAGCCTCTGGTAAGTTATAGGGTTATTGCGGCGTTGAAAGGAAATGGATGTCTGACTATTTGTGATATATAAATCATTTACTCACGGAAATGACTTGTTGCCCAAGCGGAGGCTAACGGTTCGCGATGAAATTGTGTATGTATAGCATCATAAGAACGTGAGATATCCCACAGACTGATGTGCACCAAGCGAATTCAACCGACTTCACAAACTCGACAACGCAAGAAAAAGAACAGGAAAAACACCCATGTTCTCCGGGCTCGCCTTGCCACACAAGTGCACGGCTGTCATAATCAAACGGTGCATCACCTGTATAATTCATCCGCGTCTATTTATTCCACGGGATAACCTGGGCCAGACGTGTACTCAGCCAGTCTGGAAGGACGGATACATGTAATGTACATAGCTTGTACAGTAATTTCATTCACCCCCACACTGACACACACGGCTCGGGACGATTTCCCAAATCTGTGGAAAAATTACATACTTGTGCACGGCGCGGCGATCGGAGATTCCTTGGGTGTTGAGGCGTTCTCGATTGTCGAGGTGTCTCCGATCTTACTATTCTTTCTATAGCTCGTGCAATCAACCTTCTACATACAATGCACTCGATACGAGTTCTTCTTTCAACACAACCTTATGTACTCATCGTCGTCCAACATGTCTATTCACACAAATATATCCTCCAATATATCTCCCGATTCACATCGTTGTCTATGAGACAGGGTTGAGCAGGGTTACACGATTTATGCTTCACCAACAACCACTTGACAACAACCCTATACAATACCCTAAATAGAAAAATACGTTTCTCTCCCTTGATAATGACTCTAGAACGATGGTTGTTGACTAGAAAATGGGCGATGTGGGATTGAAGACTCCACCGACACGTTTTTAGGTTCTTTTCTCGCTTGTGGAGTGGATTTTTTTCTTCGGGAGGACGACGGATGGACTGGTAGTGGAGTATTCTAAGGATATGTATGGGGATACTAGAGCGAGAACGCGAGACTATCGGGCTTTACGGGCGAATCTGACGGGGCATGCTTGTTGGTGAGTTTACTGATTTTAGATATAAATAGGGTAGATGATTTCTTCCCTTTTGTATAGGTCGTATGTATGCCTTTGTCGTGCCGCTGATTTGACGGGTTATAATGGACTGTATAACGTGTTTGATTATCACCAGTCCGTTCGCATCCCAGTGTCTTGGATCCAATTCAGTTCCTCGCCTCGCACATACCGCCAATGTCGTTCGTTCGTCTCGGTCATTAACATATATATCTACACACCAAAACAAATCATCACATACACCACTTCATCGTGGCGTAGCAAGGAATACAGAGGGATACCCATACGTCCTTTCGTCGTATGTCTCTACCTCGTCGCCCTGTCCTGTCTGATTCACAGACAAACCACTCACCGGTAGCATCGTTACTCAGTCGACCGCCCGTCCCCTCGCAACGACCCATCATCTACCAAGTAAGCGTCGAAAAAATCTCTCTGGTGGATGTCCTCCGCCATGGCGACCTTTTAAACATATATGAATTCGTCGTGGCTGACTAGCCTTCCATCATCGGCAAAGGGATAAGAATTTTCCAGCCCTCCATGCACACACTTAACGCAGCCACTCAAACCCACCTCGCCCTCTCCATACATCGTCCATCGCTCCATCAAAGAAGCCTCCCCACCAAGCTAGATGCCTCAAGGAAGCCTCAAGTGGACCCATCTACAAAACACCCAGCCAGTCCCCCTCCAAAAACCTCGTGTACTACCCGCGCCAAAAAGCCATCGTTCGTTCTAGTCTAGGTTCGCCCGCACGCCACTTAACGCAGTGCGGTCTAGCCTAAGGGATCCTCCGCGCCGCCAGTAGTTATGGCTTCTTCCATGGTGGGCGGGGACAAGTTAAACTCAGCCTTTGTTAGTGGCCCGTTACGGCGGAGAATGTGTGTTGGAGACGGAAAATTTTGCTGGTGAGATGGCGGGGCAACGGGGTGGAAAAAGACGCAGATTTGACGAGGTGGATTGCGAGAGAGGTTATTGGCGGACTGGCCTGAAACGAACCCGTACAAACACCTCATCAATCCAACAAAACTATCGCCACATTGCTTCGGATTGGATGGTCCCTGACCTGACATGTCCTGGCTTAGCTTGGGAATAAGCTATCTTACATAGTGAAACGAATCCTCCAGGCGTCTACCTCACCGGTCAGGACGCAAAGAAAACACCGAAATCTACTGTAATCAAACGACCAATACCAAAAGACACCGCCACAACCCCAAACCGACCAAGGACGTTTCAACAAGATCAGATTTCCGCTCCGCACAGAACCTCTCCGTCCGCCCTCACAACTTTTTTTCCCAGGAACTTGTGGATCCCCTCCGACCGAATCGGGATATACTGGTGCCCTCCGTAGCGCGGTTGCCACGGTGGCGGTAGGGCACTGGGGCGCTTGTGTAAACAAATTTAATATTTTTTTTTCTTTCTTTGCTGGATGAGCGGAAAAACATGGGTTGAGATGGATTACCGGTGATTGGTGATGTGCAATATGTGATATGTCTAAACGATTAGAAATGTGACGGTGTGAAAGCGGTAAAGCACAATCGGGTAAGTGACGCGATAGCTGAAGATAGGAAGTATCTTGTCTCATCAATTCCCCATCCGTTGTGCATTTTTTGTCATATGTGGGGATTTCTCACCATCCGCAATAGGCAGTTTATTTGTCGTTGCACGGATACATCCATGACAATACATTTCTAGTGACGTCACACGCTGGTTCATCACTCTCCGCTCAGCGGCCTCCGGACTGTTTTCTCCCTTTTGAGAGGGAATAGAGGATATATCGGTGAAGGTTAGTGACGGCACGATAATGAACCAGTTGGTGATAATCACGCAAGTTACACTTCCCAAAAGACCACCAATGTGGGATTCTCGCCAAAATTGCCCTGGTCACCGGGCACAGACATGCGATTTAGGGAAATGTTTACATGTTTTGTGTGTGTATAATACCACAAGGTCACAAACACAAACTCATTTGCTGCTCTTGATACAGCGCGGTTGACGACAGCCGCCGTCAGCCAGTCTCAGAATATGCAGGTCGTCGGCACTGCGTCTCACCCATCCATAGTTTCACCCCTCATCATGCACACACTATGTCCTCAAGTCTGTCAAAACAAAGCTATGTAATCATCGAGGCAGTGCCCTGTATTGAAACAGATCGTGTCCGAGGAAAAAAAAGAAAATGAGGCGGATATCACGATGGAAAATGTATCTTGTCGTTTATCACGACATGGTTACATTCGGTGGATTTGACGGACATTCGAGTTTGTATGTATAGGTAGATAGACTTTTTGTAGACACCGATTTTGATACATGGCACAGACGGGTCGATGGCTGGTAGTGTCCTGAATTTACCGTTGCCGTGGTGGATGGCCGTTTTTGGTAGCGGGTCTCCAAGTTTGGGTGTCAATAGAGGGGTTACCTTGAAGGTTTTTCCATGTGATTATGACCAAAAGAGAGAGAGAGAGGCCTTTTTCTTTTACTTTGTTTTCAGCAGTGTTGGTTGATGGGGGTGTATGAAAGTCCCACCAACTCGGCTTAGCATCCTGTTCCTATTGGAAGCTGCTGTGTAAAAGACGTAGGAAGAACAGGTTGGTCTTTTGAAACGAACGATACTTTGTGATAAACCACTCGGAGTGAGTTATACCGGGCGTGTATCTTGGTGGATAACCTGGAAATCTAAATATGACACCAAATCCATGAACTCCCCCACTTAGATGCCTACCTATCGGCTCAGATGCAGCGACGATCATCCATATCAACATTTAAAAAAAACGAGCGGTTGGTTCACTCAAGGGAGGAATCGGCGACGTCACCCGGTCGGTTATTCGACACGACGACACGGTAGAGGGGTGTATATCTTTCGATCGGAAGGGAGGACGGATAAACGGTTAGCTACAGATATGTCTCGGGGACCGAGGATCTCGAACACTTGCGTATAAAGATGCGGGGCACAAGTTTTTTTTTTGTTCTGTTTTTGTGCATGGTGTGTTTGTTCTTTTGTGCAGATTGTGCTTCTAGAAGCGGGACGTGCGGTGAGTTATGTTGTGCAGCATGGCGGATAATTTGGATAGACGCGACAAATCTGTGCTATTTTGGGTGGGACGGATTATGTCAGCGGTTGTTGATGGGTTGGGTTATTCATTGGGGTTATATGTCTAGGATGTCTTCAAATAGAATGATGGCGGTTCTTCTAATTGACCTCCCTTGAACCAACAAGAACGTTTTCCTATACAAAACCAATGACGACATTTTGTTACTTTTTGTCTGATGTAATCCGTCCATAGTGCCCTGCATAACCCACCATCTCCCTCAAAGCATAACCTCTTCACAAAAGCCGATCCCTCGCTTGTCAACAATAGCCTAGGTCATCCTTCGCTCGAGCAATTTCACAATCCCTCTAAACGACCACCAAATACCCTGTACAATACATACACAAAAGCCGTTCATCCACAGCTGACACGCACACATTAACCCATACAAGGCCCTCTTTGATACGTTCCGCCAACCAATAACAACCGCAAGACATTGTAAACAATACCCCGCTTTCTGATACCGTTGATGTCACGTCGGTCACTGGATGGGCTTGCCACCGGGGAGACGGCGTGGTACTGATGGCGTGCGACGACAGAATCATGGTGGGGGTGTATATTTCACCTTTGTCTTTGTTATAACCCGCTAGCTTAACCCGTTGCTTCAGGGACTCGGCCGGTCAAAGAGATCTATTGAACGACCCCGCCACCAACCACTTCATTTATTCCATCGGCCTTGGTTGCCTACCAACGGACATGACGTCGCCGGTGTGTTGTCCCCGTATACTCCACAAAAACAACCTCGGCCTCCGCCGTGCTGCACTTACTTCGGTCCGTAGACGTGATCTTTTTTCACTGCAGACTTTGCACTACCAAGGCAACAGTGGCCCCACTGTCTCTTCGCTTCGTCCCAGCCTTCTGGTTGGCGAGGAGAAGCGGTGCAGTGGATGCATGGCGATGGGGCATGATGCAGCAAGTGGTTGGTTGATGAACCATGAGCGTACTGTACATACTTCCGCCATGCACATAGTTAGGCAGACCATGTGTTTTCCCCATAACCACATGCAAAAACACCCCCGCTGGGTCTTTCCTGCCTACATAACCAGCGGAAATCCTCACCAAGCGGGGTCCTATCCTGCAGATATGCAATGCACAAGTTATATCATGCACCATACTAAGCAGTAAACAAGCATCCACCCCACAAAACCAACCACTTATCCTCATCGTTACCCAGAAACCCACGAGTTTTCCTTTCAACATGTGTTTTTTTTGCATTTGGCCGGTGACTTCCCGCCTCTCTCACCGCCGCTTGAGGTATTTCCTACTCTTTCTATCGTCAGTTATCCAATCACTCGTATGTTTATTCACATGTAAACAGTTTTTCTATCCGACGATAATCACCATGCGCAATGTCCATCAACCAATCAGATCCATAATAGTCGTATAAGTCATTTTCCCTGTTCGTTCAAAACAAACTACCCTTTTGGGTAAACACATTGACCATCTCATGACGACACGTGATTTCTTCTTTTCCGTGGACCCTGAATGTGTATACCCTTGACTTCTAGGGTCAAGACGGGACGAGTGGGTGGATATCGAATTTGGATGCATGATTTGATGAGGCGGCATTAGATGATATATGTCATGCTATTA
Source organism: Huntiella moniliformis (assembly GCA_000712465.1). Lineage (NCBI taxonomy): Eukaryota > Fungi > Ascomycota > Sordariomycetes > Microascales > Ceratocystidaceae > Huntiella > Huntiella moniliformis. The sequence continues at coordinate 92,814 of JMSH01000064.1, forward strand.
CAATGTCTGTTTCTTAGGATTCTAGATTTTCTTTGTCTAAAAGGGGTTTGTTTGTATGACGGTTGAGAAATGGTAAGCTTTGTTTCCCAAGTCCCTTTTGTCAGTAGCAAGTTTGGTATAGTTATGCGACGCGTTGGCCGTGATTACACATATTAAGCATATTCACAGGGACAAGATTTCCCTGGCCTTCCCGTGGGACTAGACTGGGGTATAGTCTGATCGTTTTCCTTTTTTTCTTGTAGCCGATCTCCGGTATTGTGAAGAGCGTTGATTGTTACTGAGTTGATCAGTTCCAAATCGCGTATACAGGATCTGTCTTGCGGGTTAGTCTGTCTCGCGGGAATTATCATGTCTTGGAGGAAAGGGGAGCTACCAAGTCGACTTGCCTTATGGGATGAGAGGATAGACAAATTGACTGACAACAGCCCGCCAGATAGACAGGGACAATGACCCCCTCCCTTGTAGCGGGAAGGGTTCTTACGGTTCTAGAAGACTGTGGCTATGGCTAGGTTGTTTGAGGTTTAACGATGATTGTTCAATATCTACAAAGTGGTCGGATGGATGGTTCTGGCGTTGATATTAGAGGGATATTGCAGATGATGAGATGAGTCTGGTTGTTTCGATGCGGGTGAGTGGCACATTTTGGACGAGCGGGAGGGCTATGTCTTGTCTTGAGTGACGCGGTGGATGGGTAAGGAAGACGAGACGGACACGGGGCGTCGAGAGCCCTGTGTCGGAGGGATACATTGTCTTTACGCGTTGAATTGGTAGACAGGGGTGGCGTGTAAAGATGTGAAGGTTTTGCAAGCTGGCTTGTCGTGTTGGATGTAGCGGTGAAGAAGATTGTCTTGTGATTTTTGGTTGAGTTGGGTGTATCAAGCCACTTGAACTAAAGGTCCAAAACCTTCCACTATTTCTGAGTTCTTGTGGTTGGAGGTTATAATTGTTGCATGTGTGATGTGGATTGTCCCTGAGTACATACATGCATTCTCACCTATAACTCGGCCACTTGCATAGAAATCCCCTGGTACGGTCTTTGCCATGCTGGTTGCTGTAGAGGGGACGCCACTAAGTGTATAAAGCCGCGTGGAACGAAAGAGATGAATATGTACATAACAATGGCTTTTGGTTGGCTGGTGTTTACATGTAGTAGAGTGAATTACCGGCGTTTTGACACCGACTCATGTCTTCTTATCTGAATTTGAGTTATGTCGTAGCGGCAATGGATATGGTTAATACAAGCACCGTCATTATCGTCATTACAAGTCCTCCTGCAGGAGCCGTCGTCTGTGTTGCTGCATATGGTTGATTCAGGTGAATAATTCTCCAAACAACACTCAGCAAAAAACAAACCACCATAGGGTTCCTCCCAACCCAGCGTGTTATGAAACCTCTATTCTTAGGCCTCTGCATATCTCAAATCACCATCATCTCGCCTGTTGTCCCCGTGCATATCCCCAGACGCCACAATTGCTGCACATGTAGTGAACCCTAACAGGGCTAATGTGGTGATGGATTGTAGACGGGATGCACGGCACGGGCGTCACAGGGGATGGATGCTTAAACGATATTTGGACAATTCTAATGGATGCATGAAGGGGTGTGTGCGTGTCGTTTTGACGGGCTGGGGTCTTGATTAGAGGGTTTGTTATGGAAGATTAGGGTTTCTTTGAAGGGACGGATAGGATGATGAGATAGTGGTGATGATGTCGTGATGTTGAGGTTGAAGATTAAGAAGAGGTCGATTGGTTGGGAGAAGTCACGTTGAAGATACCGAGACATAGAGGATAATGGAGTAGAAATTTTGTTGACTTTGGGGGTTGTTTTGGGTGAATTTCGGATAGTGATGGGTGCATGTGGGTCCCGGAGGCCGACGAAGAGTGACCAGATGAACGGCCACTCCGTAATAACTCCATGTTCCAAGGGAATTACAAAGAACAAAGTATACCTCGAAGATACCACAATCCATACGAACCTCCACAGCCATCAAACATGTTATAGTACCAACCAAATCTCCAAGTCATACATATAGGGGTATCACCACCGGATCCGGACTCAACATCGCCCCGGTGACTCATGTAACCGAACAACCAACAAGACACTTCACCCCATATATCTAAACCACCACCGAAACACTGTCTCCCCTTGACAAGCCGATGTATTGTCTTGTATGTATAGTCTCGGGAAATGTGTATACATGTCTTGTGTCACCATGACAAGTCAAGTTCAACGGCCCAGAGAACAAACGAGACAATAAGATACAGTGGTTGATTATATGAATGTAGTCAATAACTCCTATATTCTGGAACGTTACAAAGTGCCATCAAAACATGCATAATATCAAAGGATCTTGTATAACGAAACACAACTTCTACATACATACACCAATCTGTATTACAACCTCCAATCACCAGCCCAGATAGTGGAGCCTACTTCCCTTCACCAACCGCCAAGAAGCCCGAGACCTCGGAAACAATCCTCCGGCAGTCCCTCTCTTCCTCTTCAATATTCTCTCCAACCACTCAAAATCCCCTCCGTAGCAGCCGCAGAGCCGCAATCCGTAATCGGCTTCCATCCTTCCAGAACCCCCCCTTCCCTTCCTATCCTCTCCGAACACAAACTTCTTTCAAAACTTCACCTCAACTAACATCTCTCAATACCCTTCTCTGATTGGTCGGTTTTCGTTCGTCGACGTTGTCTTGTTAGTCAACAAGATAAGAAATTCACTAGACAGGGGCTCTGCTTGATAAGAACCTAGGGTTGCTAGGGTTTCACCGCATTTTTGGAGTTGGTGTTAGTTATTTGTTGGACAATGGATTTATGCTGGGAGATAAGGCTTGTGGATTTAGGAGTGTAGTGTGTTTTATACTCTGAAGGATTTCATGACTAGATGAACGATGCATTGAGATATATCTGAACTACGAGAAACTGTAAAAATCCACAAACTCATAAACCTCTAGAAACTCATTATCCTCGTCAGGTAGTTACTCCAATTCCCTCTCAGTTCTCTTCTCTTCTCTCTGAAATCGTCAATCCCATCCCATCGGCTCTGACTCCTCCATCGGCTTTATCACCTGACCAAATCCCACCCAACGCACTAGCCAGGTCCCCAAGTCTAACCGTGACATCAGACATCATCAGATTGGCAGGAATCAATCTTGGTGACAACAGGAATCCACAAGAACAGACCTGAGGAGACGTGCAGGTTTTTGTTCCGGCCTTTTTTCGTTCGTCGTGGAACATTGATGTCTTTTTTTTTCTTCTCTGATTGTTTCTTAGCAACAGGATCTTGTTGCGTGCGTTAACGATCCTGGGTTGTTATATTCCTTCTTGTCTGGATACTTTATCCCGCTTCTTCGGCACTTGAATCTTCACGTTATTTATCTTTTCACTTCAATTTGTTCATATCTTAATACATCCACTTACGTCATCTTATAAAATGGAATCTCAAAGCCCACCACTTAAACAGGAGGGTACCACCCAAAATACCTCACCCACAAATGCACCGTCAATCTCAAGAAGGCCAACAGGTGGGAGTATCAGTGGAAGCGGCATTGGAAATAACGCACCCACCGGCCATCACCGGGCGCCAAGTACAACCAGCGGCATTCCCAAGCGGCGACCGCGCCGTGTTGACGAACGTGATCGGAAACGGGCCGTACGAGCGTAAGTATTTCCCCTATGTACGTCAATATGTCCTTTGACTAACACGGTTTAGATGTGATGAATGTCGTCGACAGAAAGAGAAATGTGAAGGTGGCGTCCCATGTCAAAGATGTACCCGGTTAAACCGCCCATGTATCTTCACCGGACATGCTACCCGTGAGGACCCAGACGCCCCGGCACGTCATGTCCCGAGGGAGTCGGTGGAGAGTACCCAGCGAATGCGTTATATGGAGAGGATACTAGCGCATTACACGGGTCGGGCAAACATGGATTCGGCGGCATTGAAGAATCTTGCTGAGGCGGTGGAACGCGGACGAGGAACTGGTGCCGGACCTGTGGGGGAAGAAATGGTGGATGCTGATGATGGTGATGGTTCGCAAGGTTCCGAGTATTTAGGTGTTGATGCCGAGAGTTTCACGATGCAGCCGTTGGAAAGTAATATTGCGCATTACTCGGGGGAATTCTCTCATTGGAACTTCTCTATGCGGATTAAACAGTGGATAGAGAACTGTTCAAGCAGTGGCCGACCAGGCGATAAATCAGCAGATCGGTTGACTTTTAAAGAGTACTACCGAGCAGAGGAACTACAAACGCCATCAAACACGGTGGTATCTCTTTCTGCACTGCCTCCACGGTATATCACGAACTACCTTGTGGACGCGTTCTTTAAACATGCCGAAAGCAATTACTTTTTTGTTGACCGACTCTGGCTACTGGATAAGATCAACTTGGCCTATGAGAACCCCGCGGTGTTTAGCCATCGTGATGTTGGCACCGTTGGCATGATTCTTATTATTTTGGCGATTGGAACGCAGTATGCCTATTTGGACAATGACGGACAAGGTCCACCACGATTAGCCACGGGGAACCAGTTGGCCGATGGATCACCGTATGAAGAAGACGCTGTCGGTGTGATGTTTTACCAGCGGGCGTGCATGTTAGTCCCTGACATCATCACCATTGCCTCGTTAGAGAGCGTCCAGGCTTGCTTGTTAATCGGGTTGTACACGTTACCACTCGACGCATCGGGTTTATCATACATTTACCTGAACCTGGCAGTTAAGTTGGCGATTCAAAACGGGATGCATAGAAATTACTCCACAGACGCGTGGCCTCCACATATCCGGGAGACGAGAAATCGGGTCTTTTGGACTGCCCATGCTATTGAACGACGAGTGGGCATTTTCCACGGCCGCCCATTATCAATTGCCCCATCGGAAGTCGATGCTGCTTTACCCTCATTAGATGGGTCAATTTGGGTGAATGGGTTACCGGTCAATACGGCACATATGCTGGCGACTCTCCAATTAAACAAGACACTTACTAAAGTGTCACGAGAAATGTAAGTTTCTTCTCTGTTTTTTCATAGATACATCGCTAACAAACCTAGCCAACTTCTCAAAACCGGTACTCGTCAGGAAGCCACCGAGGTATTCACCCGCCTCTTAGAAACCAAAAATGAGCTTCTAAAATGGTGGGATATCCTCCCTACCGATAAATTTACCAAAGACTTCTCTGGCGCAATCCCCTTCACTAGACCAGATGCCCATCTCCGGTTAGAACACTGTCTTCTCCGCATGTACATTGGTCGCCCCTTTGTATTCCCCCGGGGAATAGGTCGGACGAATTCCTCCGCCACAACGGATGCCAGCCCGTCAACTACCTCGGGCGCTACACCGACAAGTTCCAGTGGACGGGAGGGACATAGCGGAAAGATTCATCCCCGGGCACAGTTGGTGGCTGATTGTATTGAGGCGGCTTTACAAATTATTGATACGTGTAAAGCGTTGAACAAAACTATTGGACTTGCCCGGGCGTCATATACCGAGTTTTCTGCCTGTCGTGCGGCTTTGTTGGTTATTGTCACTCAATGTCTACAAAAACGAACAGATAGACTCCGGACTGCTCTTCGCGAAGGCATGAGCATGATAAAATCCATGGCCGCCTGGGGCCAATCTGCTCGATCTGAGGTATCCCTCTTGGAAGTCTTTGAATCCGCCGTATTAAAACTAGATGCCGCCTCAGGACAAGCCTCTGCTCCCGCTGATGACCAGAACGGCTATGAACGCTTTAAGAAGTGGCAAATGCTGTTTAAACAGCCATCTACCGGGCCCCCTAGTATCCCCGGGACGACAAGTGGAACCGCAACAGCCACAGGACCCGGTTTCGATCCACGAATGGAAGAAGACACTGAATCTCTTGCCCCGTCGGCATCCGCCTCCGCCCTAGGAAATATCCCCATGAACGGCTCCAACCAACACCCCCAGGGCGTTCCCAACCCATTAGATTTCTGGCGAGGCGCATCAATTCGTCAGGAACCAGCCGCGACAACCATGGCCGTCCCCTCTACCTTCTTCGGCACCGATGAGACTTTTGCTGAGTTCCAACAGACCCTGGATGAATACTCTGTCTCCATGGGTACTACGGCAGGCACGGGGACCGGTGGAGACGGGTTTAGCCCGTTGATGGAGGGCGCAGGGAATGTGTGGATGAACCTTTAAGGGGCTTTTTTTTTGTTACGTTTTTTGGACACGTGACGAGGGGGAAATGTTGTTACGTTTGGATTGGTGATGGTGGTCATGAGACCTGGAACCGGGCCGGTGAGGACAGGGATTGTCGTGTAACGATGATGGGGTTAGTGGGGATGTACATACGTGTGTATATATAGGTTAGAGATAATATGGTCCGGTTTATTACCGTTTGTGGATATCTTGGATGCATATAGGATATTTGTCTCTTTGTATGAATAGGAATCATTTTTAAGACATGTGTTGGAGATAATACGTGAATGGCTCGATGGATGAGACTTTTTTGGCCCGTTCCTGAGTTAACACTAGTCATAATCAGTGACAACGTCTATAATAATCCATCGTTCATCTAACACTACAACGTCATGTCGTCTTGCATATGCACCAATAAGCCTCAATCAAAAAAGGTAAATGAACCAAAAACAATAAATTTTAACGCTAGCAAAAAAAAACAACCTAATCCCAAATATCCATCCCATTTACCCATTAATCATATGTACAATACCCTCTTACAGAGTCGCCAACGCCTTTTCAAGAGCCGCAACCAACACAGGAATGTGCTCCTCAGCGAAGATAAGCATAGGTCTGAGACGAATAGTCTTCTTACCGCACGAGCCAATGGTAACACCCAACTTGCGCATCTCACCAATCAGCTTAGAAGGATCGGTAGTGTCAAAGGCAATGTAGGTACCGCAGCCCTTACCACGGAGGTTATCAACCTTACCGGGGTACTTGGTAGCAAGCTTCTCAATCTCGCTGTACAGAGTAGCACCGACAGCAGCAGTCTTGGTGACCAGGTCCTTAGACTCGATCTCCTCAATGATAGCCTTGGCAACGAGGACACGGGCAAGATCACCGATCCAGGTGTTGAACTGGCGGTAGGCCTTGTCGGGGATAATCAGCTCGTCACCAAAGTAGTAACCAGCAGTCTGGGCCTTCTTGGAGAAGGTGACGAAGTCAGGAGGGGAAGTCAAGTTCCAGTGGGTGTGAGCCCAGAACTTGCCAGTGGCACCGAAACCAGTCTGCACCTCATCGACAATGAAAGAGACACCGTGCTTCTTGGTGATATCACGGAGACCCTGGAAGAAGGCGGCAGAAGCGTGGTTGTCACCACCCTCGGACTGGATAGGCTCAACAATGATGGCGGTAACGGGGGAAACCCAGGTGGTAATAAGACGCTCAACCTCGGCAAGGCAACGAGCCTCCTCGGCAGCGTTGGCCTCGACGTTCTCGGCAAGAGGGTACTTGAGAGCGGGGAAGGGAGCCTTAGGCCAGTTGAAGGCGGGGATATCCAGCTTGTGAACAGCCTTAGAGCGGGTGGTAGAAAGGGAACCGAAGCCACGACCGTGGAAGGAGTTCTCAAAGGAGAGAATAGCCAGCTCAGGGGATCCTGGCGCGGCATTCTCCAGGCACGAGGCAGATTCCTGCTCCGACCACTCAACGCCAAGACCACGCTTACGGCGCATGTACAGCATCATGGCGGCCTTGTAAGCAAGCTCGTTGGCCTCGGAACCAGACTGCGCGGTGAAAATGTACTTGAGACCGGGAGGAGAAACCTTCAGAAGACCATCCTTGAGAGCGGAGGTCCAGGCGGGAGAAGGGAAGTTTCCAGTGGCGG